>CM053503.1:66544683-66588114 GCA_028627145.1 Eidolon dupreanum | reverse complement strand
CTGTCAACAACTTTTTCTTTCTTGTTGGTCTGCATGACAAAATATGACCAAGAACAGCTTTTAAATTTACTTATGCTCTGGTTCAGTTACCTGAAGAGAGGAAGAGGTCTCCTTATTGGTTCCCAGGAGGAGACCAACTCAAATAAACGAATCTATGTCTTCATACCCACTTCCTGAGTCTCTTTTTACTGAAAGGCTCTCATTGTAAATATTTTTTTTGTTTTGTGGCTTGTTTGTGAAATACCTTGCAAATTTAACCTCATCAAATAAGTTTTTGCATATTGTAAAGTTTTTAAAGGTAGATATTCTATTTTATTAATCTTGTTATTTGTTTAATCTGAAGTCATAGTTGTAAAAAACATAGAAACCACCCAATGCAGTTTTTAGAAATAATGAATAATACAATGGAAAAAAAAAAGTTAATTATCTGTTCAAAGCAACTAGTCTTGCTTTCTATCTTGCTTTTGCAAATGATTCCCTCTTCTTGAAAGCGGGATGCTCTTAGAAACCAGCTTCATGCCTGGGCCATATTAACTTTGGAAAGATTTCTTTGCTTAGATAGATTTCATATATTGCTGGCTGTGTCTGCCTGCTCCTCTTAGGTTCTGTTAAGACGCCATACACTTCCCCTTTTTGCTCCTTACTAGGACCCTAATTATCCTCAGCGTACTATAAATTGTGCTTTCCATTTCTCTGTATATAGTTAAGATAAATAACTTGAATTGAATAAAATAATAGATCAATAAATGAGTGGGAGAGTGTAGATGAGTTATGCCTATAATAACGAACTATTCCTAAATATGGCTTTGTGAGTTAACATTAATTTTTTTGACTTAAATATTTTAGGATTTAGAAGAATTGGTTCAGTGTCTTTCTTTGTATCTTTCACTCCCATGATATTTTTAATTATTTTTAAGAGAAATGAAAGTACCATCTAATATATACATATATGCATATATATATACACACATATATACACATACACACATACATATATGTATATGTATACACATATGTACATATTTGCAGTTACATGTATAAACATGTATATAGGCATGTATAATATATACAGAACTTGATATTGTGCTAAGTGAGGTTAAATGGACTCCAAATTTTTTTTGTGGAAAAATGTAACAGATATTTGCCTCTTTTGCTAACAGATCTCTACTTTTCCTCTAGGTAACTACCCCTTCTCTCTAATTGCCATGTGTGCACATAAAGCTGTCTGCCCAAGCACATTTATTTTAATCAGTAAGTGCTGTTAGTGTTATCATCATATATTATCAAATAACTGGACTTATTAAAAATACAAAAATGTGATAAACTGAAAATACAGATGGCTTTCATTTATTGTTTCTTTAAACAGCGCTTAGGGAATATGGCTGTCATAGGCTTTCTAGTTTAAACTCAGTTTGCTAACTAGAACTAATACAGCTGCACCAAAAACCCTTAGAGTCAGTATTTCAAACCATCATTTAGTTTTTAATTCTGAACAGTCACAGAAGCCCCCAAAGGAAGGCTGAACTCAAGGGAAAGACAGAAGTATAGGATCAAAAATGATGTGAGGTCTCTTGCTTTAACAATGCCTCGGGCAACTGGTTATCAAATTTGGACTGTTTGCTCTGGCAGAGAAAGAGAAGCAAAAAGCTTCCCTTGTGAATATGCTTGCAGCTTGCTGAGCTTAGCTGAGGTTAGCCAAGCTCTGTCTGCTGTCTTTTGTGCTAAGATACTTAGAAATTTTACAACTATTTTACTGCCTAGATGAGCCATGTCAGAAGTGTGCATGAACTCTTACTTCAAAATCCTCCGAATTCCTAGCTACCCACCACCCCTCAAAGCTTTTATAACCTTTCTTTGAAAAGAAAAATAGTTTAAGATGTTCCCCTAGACATAACAACCATGGAAAAGAAAAAAAGTTGCAATAATCAAAATTGTTTTAACAGAGGGAAAAGAGCACGAGGTTGTCTCAGCACTTCATGAACTGTAGCTATAGAACTTTAGTTTTATTAATGATAGGTTATAGGAGACACTGAGGGGCATTCCACTTAAAATCAGGTTTGTAAACTTGAAACCAGTCCAAAGTGTTCCTCCAAATCAACAGTGAAACAATGGAAAAATGTTTTGTTGATTTTTTTTCCCCCGTAATGGCTTTCTACATGACAGACTTTCCATCTATATGAAGTTAAGGTAATTATTAATCTGTGTTAATTTACTATTATTTCAGATCACTTGTAGTCACGAATGCTTAGTACTTTATCATAATATGTTGTTTACTCTCAATTTATGTTGAGAAGGAAAATTATTTTTTTCTCTGACCTAGGTTCTTAGCTGAACTCCCCTATAATAAAAGACAGATCAACAGGAGGAAAACAAATAGAAGTTTAATAACATGTATACCTTCTATATATGTGAGAGATGCCCAGGAAAATTAAGTAACTCCCCAGAAATGGCCCAGCTCTCACTTTCAATACTATCTCTAGCTAAAGGTAAAAGATGTTGGAGGTGGGTAGAAGCATGTTATAGAAGGTTGCCAGAAAAGTCACAGTAAACGATGATATGGCTGATTTTATATATATATATGATTTTACATATATATGATTTTACATATATATGATTTTACATATATATGATTATATATATGATTATATATGATTATATATATAAAAATATATATATATAAAAAATATATATACACACACACACACATAATTTTACGTTATAATCAGAGGAGAAGATGTGAAAAAGGTTACATGAAATTCATTGGTGGTAGATTAAGGGGGTGGGAGAAAGCAAAGTGAGGAAATCTCTAAGACTGGATAAAAGCAAAATGGAGAGACAAATACTTCTTTTCATTGGTGAGTCCAGAATAGATTAATAACTAACATTAACAGTACATAAAGATGGTGTGCGGGCCTCAAGATAACAGTGAGGGGTTCGATGGTCTCGTGCTCTGTGGTCTTGAGCTCTGGTGCCAGCATTGTGCCTTCAAGGGGCAGGGGAAAAAATTATCCTGTTATTTCAAAGGTGTGTTATCTTAAATGCACAAAGACAGTAAACAGGCTTATGTAAGTTAAAGATCGACCTTTGTCATACAAGCTACCGGCCTAGGATGTGACTACGCACCATTACCCAGTTTCGTTAAAAATTTTATGTTCACGCCATCCTCTGCGCTTGCTTTCAGTCACTGAGTTTGTAAGGCATGCCATGTATAGCCAAAGAGTAACTCAGCTGTCAGCACCAATAGAAAATTCTTTCTTTTATTCATGTAATTATTTCCTTTCCTTCCCTCTTATAAACATCCTGCTTTTACCCTGTAATTAGGACAGTATTTGGGTTCCTGCCTGAATTTGTGTTTCCCCAATTGCAACTATTTTTGACTTCCAAATAAATGCTTGTTGTCTCTATTTTTGGATTTTCATTGTTAGGGATACACAGGATTCAGAGAAAACCTGGGTTTTACTGATTCTTCATCTCAAATTTTTGTCATCATGGAGCACTAACCTTGCCACAGCCTAATATGTGAAACTCAGTTCTACACATGGGTAGACAGTGAATGCCACCCATATTTGTGTCCATTGTAAGAAAACATTGGCACAGTCTTTTTATTTTTAGATGTTGTACTCTGAGCATATGCCACTTTGCATCTCCAAAATACACAGTACCTTGACTTTTTTTTAAAGCAAAAACCACTTTGCCTATTTGAAGGGAAAAGAAGCGAGGCACTTCAGGTTATACCTGAGATGAGAAGCAGAAAGGAGGTCTCACATTAGCCTATGACAACAGGGTATATTGTAAGTAAACAAACAAACAAACAAACAAAAAACAGCAAAACAACAAAACTCTGCCAAGTAACAGCTCATCCTAATCAGAAACCAGTGTTCTCTTCTGACATAGGGATGGATTCTTGTTTAGTGAAAAAAAGTTTTGAGATTTGTAAATGTGAAAATTACCTGTTCATTCAGCTGTGTCCAAAATCTTTTTGAACATGTACTTATTTAATAACATATTTATTGAATACATATGTTATAATCTTGGTATTGGAAATAAAAAGTTTAATAAAACTATTCCTGCCCATAAACAAATGATAATTGTATGTGGAGACAAATAGTTCATATCTTATGTCTAAAAATATGCTATTTAAATGATTTGTTTTATACAATTGCTATTTATTGCCGACATACTTGATATCAGACATTGTACTAGTCAATGTGGTTCTTGTCCTTATGAACATTTTATGAAGAATAAAGACAAGTGAACAAGCAAATATAGTGTGTATGATAAGCTCTTAGGGAAAATGAAGTATATATGGAACATCTGAAGATTGCATCAAACTCATATCTGATGATCTCTTCTGAGGAAGTTATATCTAAATTGAGGCAAAGTGTAGGTAGAAGCCTCAAAAGTATTTGTTGAATTTCAGGCATCAGAAGATTAAGGACACTTGAGAGAGCAAGGTCTGTTTGAGGACTAAAAAAAAAAAAAAACAATAGCTAGACTAAAAAATAGAAACTTTATCTTCGATTTTGAAATCTTGACTAACAAAAAAATCCTTTGTCATTAGTTTATAGTGATCATTTTTGCAATATAAACCAAAACATTATCAACGGCTTTTAAATATAAATCAAAACTTGAATTCCTTCTCTTCTTAAACTTCTATGACAATATCAGCTTCAGCAGTGATATATTCTCGGTAGTTTTTATTGCTGTACATCAGCATTTTACATCCTAACTCACCTCTGCAGAACCAAGTTGTGATATATTTCTTTCAAGAAGTTCTAATAGAATTTTATTTAATTTTGCATCATATGGTGGGAATCTTTTTCTGAATGCAAATTAATAAAACTTATAAGACTTATAAAAAGAACAATGCATATATTTACAATTCCGAAAATGAATAGTGGTTAAAAAGATTCTATAATTTCCTGACATTATGATTGGCTCACTTTCAAATTTCTTTCTTCCTGTTTTATTCTCAATATTTTCAAAGTTAATTTGTGTTACTATTTGCATAAGCTCACAATCTGTTAAAGTTTTTCCCTTTCTGAAGTTCAAAGAGTTCGCATGTCAATTTTCATTCCCACTGTGATCAGGGAAGCAATATTATATATCAGTGAATATGCTTTACTAAACTTCTATTAATCTTAAACTGCGGGAAATAAGTTTAGTCACCCTTAAATTTATACTGTCAATCAGAAAATCAGAAAGCAGGATACAAATAACATATGCTTGTAGCATTGTAGAATCCACATGTGGTTGACATGCTGAATGATTCATAAATATCTATCTTTTACCCCTAGAAAAGATGCAGAAATTGAGTGAATAATAAGAGGCCAAAATGATCTTAAACATTCAAGTTATTTTCAGAAATCAGAAAAGGGAAAATAAATTTTTCATTAAGGGAGACAGTGAATCTTAAAGTATAGATAATTTGTTATAAATGGCTTTAGAATAAACTAGGTAAATTTTACATTAAACATAAAATATAAATGCTGATTTCATATATATATATTTCATTTCTAAAGGAAAATTGCATATAATCTATGAACAAAGATTGCATTTACAAAAGCTTATTTTAAGAATTTGTTGCTAGTTTTAACATATTCATATTTGAAAGAAAACCTTTTAAGATTAGTTGTCCATATTCTGTATCTATCTTGTTTTTGAATGAATAGTATGTGTTTTGTTTGTTTTGGTTAACTGTAATTTACTTATTGATCAATTCAAATGACTAAGTACATTATCCCTAAGAAATGGGATTTTTAAAAAGATAATATGTTATCTGTGGATTCTGAAGGCATGCTTTGTTAATGAGATCAACATTGTGTATGACAATTTATGGATTTTCAGAAGGTAGACTAATTATAGTATTGATAGGCAAATGCTAGAAATAGTATATCGAGGTGGCTAGGAGAGCTGACTAGAAAGTCAGCTTTTTTTCTTCAAATCTTTACCTTACCTGGCTTAAAATGTATACTTAATAAATACCATTTATTCATATTATTGAATAAATAATATATTTATTTCATGAGAAGCTAATGCATAATCAGAAATTATTGTCAAATGGGCCAAAAGAAAAAATCTTAGAAGTCGATAAACACAAAGAACTTTATCATTGTGTGAAATCAAAATTTATTTATTTATTTTTCTGAGCATAGACTCAGAATAAGGAAAATAATATGACTCAAATACTCTGAAAGTTTTAGTATTGCAGAAAATTTACTTGAAATGCCATATATATCTGCATTTCAAAAGATATAGTCTGTCATTTGAAGACAAAATATCTGAAATTATCAACTATACTTTCTGATTCAAATTTGTATCTTTCAAATAAATTACTATGCAGATGAGAAATATTCAAAGGCAAATGATTAATATAGTCTTCAAAAACAATGTTAATATTCAGTCTTTCAACATATATTTCTGAGTGACTATATGTAATGCTCAGTGATAAGCATATGGTCCTCAAAAAATGTACTAAGTGAAGAAATAAAGTGAAGAAATTGGTCTTTTGTGCTATCAAATAAGGATATGATATTTCCATTTTTCAAATTAAGTAATTCCTGAATCTTTTGGAAAGTTTAAAAATAAAAATGAATTATGTTTTTCTTATTTCTGATGTTAAAAAATATTTCAGCTTTTCTTTTTGGAAAAATTTTTTTAAATTAGTTTCAAGCATACAGTACATTGGTTAGACATTTATGTAGTTTACAAAACAATCTCCCTAATTGTTCCTTCTTTCCTGCGGTTTTCTACCTAGCCAACATATTAATGCTAACTACATATGTCTGTGAGTTTTGTTCTATCGTGTATTGAATCCTTTTTATTAGAATAGTTTTTACATATTGACAAATATGTTCTAACTTTCTAATGGTAACTCAGATCATTAAAACATCACAAATACAGAATCATTTAAAGATTATAAATACTTACAAATATTCATTGTATTATTTCATTTTAATAGGTTACTAAACAAACAAAAAGTGTGTGTCTTTATAAATAAAATTAAGAGGTTATATGTTTGTCTTTATTTTTTTCAAAATAACCTTGTTCTACTCCAATGTATTTCTTGTGCTCTGTCAATCACAACTGTTTTGGACTTTCAGTAATTGGTAAAGTAATTGCTTTTCATGCTTTTAAAGTATGTATGCATTTTGTAGCATTAATCAATTTCCTACTGTGCCCTGAGTTAAATTAAATTATAATACTAATACCAGAAGGGTCCCCAATAACTCTTTCTCCATACTTTAACAAAGCAATCGACAATGTAGAAGCAGGATTTTATTTTTCATATATAGAATACAGAGAACAACTATTTTTGCTAGAGCTCATAGATGGCACTTACTATTCTTTAGTGCTTGTTCTGCTATAGCAAAACTGTAGGATAATACAACAGTTAGTGTGGTACAACCATTTAGTGAATCCAAACAGCAGCATTTGCTTTTTTGTTCTGCATTTACCTGTCCTTTTTCTCTCATTTGATGAAAATGAACGTAGGGTGAATGTAAATACATTTCTGCTCTATTCTCACTTTCATGGCTACATTGCTCTAGTCAAGTAGTTAATTTAAACCAGTATATTCAGAACTTCCAGCTTATAGCAAAGTAGATTTCATGCCTTAAGTAGTTCCAATAAGAGCTATACCCAAAACCAACTGACAGAGTTTCATGATAACTATATAGATATATCCTGATTGTGTTGTTGAGAAAGATCATTATGCAGGGATCCAATGCATGTAGTTCACAGTTAGTGGGTAACAATTTAAGCTATTAATTTATTAGACTTTAACATTAATAATTTTATGATTGGGCACATTTAAAAATTAAAACATGCTGAAGTTTGACATAAAACATAGATCATAAAACATAAGCAAGAATGACTTTAAATATTTAAAAATGGAAAATGCTAGTCACATTTTATTATTGAAAAGAATATCATTATGACTAGTCCATAGTTTCTTGTAATTAAATAGCACTTAGCTTTCGTTTCATTTAAAAATGGACTCTTGCAATAGGAACATAAAATAAAATGTATATTATTTGATGGCCTAAAACGTTCCAGGTGAAGTATAATAGGAAAATATATTTTTCACAAGAATTAATATATACTTTAATGTTGAGGGTTTTTTTTGAAAGTTTTCTGGTAAATGCATTCTTATAAAGGTATAAAATCAGAGTTATTATGAGTTGTTGCAATTGTATGTGTTACTGAGCTATTAAGAGATATTTTTAAAGAAAATGTTTATAGCAATTGTACCATAAAGCAAAAGTTATATTAAAAGAGAGAATATGAACTGAATGAAGAATAAAACAGGTTAGAAAATCAATATAGATGTAGAAGCTATAATAAATGCTAATGTTTGAAAATATCAAATAAAATAGCATAAAGATTCTAAGAAAAACTTGTAATGAGTTAAAGAAATATTTTCTACTTTTTCCCTATAATTCTTTTGCTGTAAGAGACTTGGCAAAGCTTTTTTTTATTTTTAAATGTTTTTAATAATGAAAAGTTTTCTTCTTATACCAGTCATACACAGTATCATATCATTTTCTTTTTTAAAAGAAAATCCTCATTTTTATACCATAATGATTGAAACAAACATATGTGAAAATAGGATAGCAATGCTTCAAACGTTTAAGTACAATTCTTTGTGCTCACGAACTGTTTCTAGTTGAGGAGAGAGGGCTGTTAAGAAAGACAGATATCATACAGGCATGTCAATCACATTTAATAGGCAGTGGTGGAAGGTAATCTCCTTCTCCCATCAGTCTCTAGCAGACTCGTAGACAGAACTCATTACTGTGCAAATGAACCTGCCAGATGCTTCAGCCATTTGCCTCACTAGAGGTCACAAGGAGTTGACACCAGTTAAAGCTGGTTAAATATGGCCAGAAAAAGAACAAGGGAGACAGAGCATCTCTGTAAGTTGGAATAAACAGTATCATATTGACAATAACCTTAAGGAAGTTGAAAAAAAACAAGCCCTTTGAAATAGTGGCAAGGGGTTGGGAGAAGGGTGCATCAAAGTGGTTCATGTGTTTAAAATTAGTTCTTCCATCATTTAATACACATTAAAAAATGTGCGTGTTAAGTTTCTCAGTATGATGGGAATGAAATGTCAGCTTAGCATCCTTTAGTTTATAAAGATCTCTAGAATTTTAAAAGGTTCACCTAACTTTCAACATGCTACAGTTTCTAAGTGGGTAAAACTTTTGACTTAAAAATACTCAGAAGGCATGATTTTATTAATAATAATGGTAATGCAAATTATTATTATTAACACTTTTAATGGTCAGTTACTCTCTTTGAAGAGCTCTAATAAACATCTTGTTTAATTTTCAAAGTTGTTCAATGAATTTGGCATTATTATCTTTGTGTTTCAGTGAAGAAACTGAAACTATAAGAATTTGGAATTTGTATCAAGTTATCAGCTTAAAAGCAGAAAAGTTCTAATCTAGACTCAGGTTTGTCTGACTCCAAAGCCTAATCTACTAGTCTCATTGTTTTCTTATAATTTCTTACTTTATTGTATTTCTCTTCAATAATATGTACATGTAAGTATAGTGAAAACATACATGTTTAAATAGAAAGTATTCTAAAATGCTTCTCCTTGGGAAGCCAATTATAATTTATAAATATAATTTTAGGTTATTACTGAATAAATGCCTTTGAGATCAATAATTCAGGGTCATAGCTTAATATTCAATTTAAAGAAAGGAAAATAAATAGATAAGATTAGTACTACTCTCAGTAATAACTAATATTGAATGCAGTTTTAGGCACTCTTTAGTAGTGTTCTACTTATATTAGGGTTAATTCTTATGATAATTATATAAGATAGATACTATTTTCTTATTACAGAGATCAAAAAATTAAAGTTTAAGAGTTAATTTATTTGCCCAAATATAGGTCAGTAAGAGCTAGAGAGCTGAATCTCTTTGCTGTCTAATTCTTATTTTATAAATTGAGCTATCCCATATCCAGTTTTTTAAATATTCTCTAGGTATTGCACCTACAGCAGAAATAAATCTTAAAATTAAAATAGCTAAACGAAAAGCCTACATAATAGTTTCCATGTTTTGTTAAAATATCCCTAATAATAAGTGATCTAGACTAGAACTCATTCTATGAAATTTTTAATATCACCATGTGATGAGAAAACAAGGCTATGGAGACTAAAAGTATTATGGAGAATAACCAGGAGTTTCTTTTATTTCTTCAATATCCTCTTTTCTGGTTCTCAGTTCATTCTGACATCCATATATACTTTTTCTCCAGTCTCAGACTCTCTAATAAAAGGGTAAATTCATAGTATTTGAATGTCTCTAGTTTTCTTTTTCTGTTCACAGAGAAATAATGACACCGAATTCTTGCTCTAATAAAATACCATGTTATGAAAATGATCTTAGTTTTTTTATTTTAAATAAAAATGTTTTTATAAAGGAGTCAATTTAAAACTTCATAATTATATCCATGACACAGTAAGGTTAATGACTATAACTACCTGACAGTGACAAATATTCTATGTTCGATACTGCCTTAATTGTAATATCTATGCAAATAATAGTTTATTGGACTGATATTTTTCTAAAAGGAGAAAACTCATAAATTTAACTAACAATCTCTATCTAGTATATTTTCTTAGTGGATTTTCCAGTGTTTCTCTAGCCATGATTCCAAAGTTAACCTTTCAAAGATGAAAGAATTTAAAATAAACAAATCAATGTGAGAGGAAAACCGGAAAGATTTTATCTTTGAAAGACAGAGGAAGAAAGAGAATGAGGCTGAGACAGAGGGAAAGATCAGAGATACATTAATCATAACAAATTTTTTAGCCCAAAAGGGAACACTGGAAGTTTAGAACTAGTGATCGGTAAGGTTTTCAAAGTTTAAAGATGAGGTCCAGATAAGAAACTCAACATTTTTGTAATTATCCTAACCTTTCTCATAGAGGTTGAAATCAGATTGGAAATATGAGAACACACTTTCTTGTAAAAATTTCTCCCGCCAGAGTCAGTCCAGCTGGAAATGCATAGAAGCATGAAAATGAAAAAGAAAACAAACAGAAATAAGCTAAGCAAGTTTTGAACCATAGGAAAAGTTCATTTGGGTTTGAGTAGGCATAGGTCATTTCTTTTTTCATCTGAACTGATTGTTCCCTTGTTTCTAATAAGAGCACTTTGTTGTTTTTTATAAATGAGCCTTCATGGAAATAGTTCATCATGTCTTCACAAAGATCTGGGATTATTATTTTTTCCCTGAGAAAGAGTTTAAAATATCATGGCAAAGCATTGAAGAAAAAGGCATGGTTTTGAATTAGGGCATACTGGTTAAAGTTGAAAGTAATTAATGAGAAGATTCTTATAAATGGTGCAGATGGCAAAATTAATGAATTATGCTATATTATAACAGACTCAGGAAAGCTTTGAAGGCTAGAAGTCTGACAGAATGATATAAAGGGATCAATGTACAAATTGCAGTATTAGTGCTCCAATTCCATTTTTCTAAAGAGAAACATTCTAATTACAGAGCCAATTATTTCAATCTGTAATAATGTACTGAATAAGTGTCTACATATTCATATCTAAACTTATTTTATGGTTCAGGGAACAAAACCACACGTTAGGGAGGCAAAACTGCTGAATATTTTAATATGATGTGAAGAACAAGTGTTTTAGGTTGTGCTAGAGAGAAAAAATAACTTTTTATATGATAACAATCTCTTATTTTTAAAGCACAAAACAAAAAAAAACCTGCTTTTTTTCAAAGTACAAATTTTAAATAGCAGGCACACACACACACACACACACACACACACACACACACACTCCACAGTTTGTCCTTATAAAGTACAAACCAACAGTAAGAAAGATCAATTGATTTATATAACTGAAAAGACCAGAGATAAGTTTAGTGGCAGACATGACTCAAGCAGGAATCCAGCTCCATTTTTCCGTGACTTTTAGCATTGCCCTTTTTCTAGGTTGGCTTGGGCCTCAGGCTTTCCTAGTGTAGAGAATGGCTGCCACTAGCAACCAGGGTTATAAGTTCTCTGGTTAATATAAGGATGAAGAAGAATTTCAGCTCTGATCATCAATACATAAAACTGGATTTGGCCACAAAGAATTGTGTTGTTGGGAGAGATAAAGGATTATATTAGAAAGGGAAAGTTAATGGGATATTAGATCAGAGCAGAAACAGGAAGCCAGATTGAGACTCTCTCTCTCTCTCTCTCTCTCTCTCTCTCTCTCTCTCTCTCTCTCTCTCTCTCTCTCTCTCTGTCATAAATATGAAAGCATTATCTACTTGAATCTTTCCATAAATCATTGTCTTTATTGATTAGCTCTCTTTTGGTGTTCTTATCAAGTTGAATACTTATTTATTTTTTATTTTTTGTGATCATTTTGTTCTTTTTCTAGATCTTTGGGAAGATAATTTCATTTATTTTCAGTCTTCTTATTTGATGATAATGAGGGATATCTGTTTCTTTAAGTATCACTTTAGCTCTATCTCCAAGCTTTGATGCATTGTGTTTTCAATTTTATGTATTTATGATTAGTTTGCAATTTCCATTCCAACATCCAATTCATCTTGGTTCTTTATTACAGGATTTATGAATTTCTCGATATATAAATATTTTTAGCTACTTTTGTTATTACATCTAATTTTATTTTGTTATGCTCAGACAAAATGACCTGTATTATATTTGTATAATGGTATGTCAGTGCTATCTTTATGCCCTTTTTTTGGTAAACTTTCTACATGAGTTTGAAAGCAATGTATATTCTTGTTTTTGGAGATATAAAATCTGGTTATATCTAAGCAGGTAAATAATGACTCTCAAAAGATGTCCATGCCCTAATCTCTAGAAACTGTGAATATGAATATATTACTTTACATGATAAGAGGGAAATTGCAGGTGTAATTAAGGTTAAGGACCATGAAATGGTGAGATTATTCTAAACTATCTAGGTGGGCCTAACCTAAACATATGAGTCCTTAAATGCAGAAAAACTTTCCCAGCTGTGGTCAGGCAGAGTGACATGACAATTGAAGAGTTTGTGAAAGACATGACTTTACTGACTTTGAAGATGGTAGAAGGGAGCTATAAACTGAGGATTATGAGAAGCTCCCAGAAGCTAGAAAAGGTAAGGAAACAAACTCTTCCCTAGAGCCTCCAAAAAGGAATGTAGCCTCACTGACACCTTGATTTCATCTCTGTGAGAACTGTGCCAAATTTTTGATCTATCAAAACAATAGATAATAAATTTGTATGGTTTAAGCCACTAACTTTATGATAATTTGTTACAGAGGCAATAGAAAACTTAAACACTATTTATTATATCTAATTTGTTGGTTCAGCTTTTTACCTCTTTTATGTTATTTATTGTTTTCACCTTGATCTGTCAATTTCTAAAGCTGATTTGATAAATCATTGTTTTTTTCCACATTTTTCTCCTATTTCCATTGCTTTTTCCTTTCTATATACATCAAAGATATATTGTTACTTGAATAACTGTTTAAGGTTGATAAGTATTTTTAATGTCTCCCACAAAAAATAAGAATATCATTCCAACTGCTCTGGTAAGTATTAATGTGGGCATTTATTAAGCAGAGATATTCAGAATGCAAATAGGACATTAATGTTAAAAATATTTAAACTTGGTGAGACATGGTCATACAGTGAGTAAGTGAGATGGAAGAGTAAACATTTAAGGCTGAATTTCAGGTTTTTATGCTGAGACTACGACTATGATAAAACAAAAAATGTAATATAATGCACTTTTGTAGGAAAAATCTTTTACTTTTGCACTATAAAATATTGAATACTCATTGTTTGAAAGGAAACTCACAAAGGTGTAAGTCTCCTGTATTTACCCTTAGTGGCTAAAGGACTGAACTGTTCTTTCTACTCTCAAGCAGGAGTGATCAAAATTGTAGTATGGCATCATAATAAAGCCAGTGCACTGCACTGTGTGTTCCTGACAGTGTTTCCTGCTGCCTAGCTCAAACAATTCTGGCAATTTCTCAAGCCTTTCTGCCAAGCTTCCTATTGATTCTATCATATGTTCAAACCTTTGAATAAACTATTTTTTTCTTAATTGAGCCAGAATCAGTTTTTATTACTTCTATGCAAGATCACCATATGATATAACTTTTTCAGCTCTAGTAGCAAAGCTTTATAAAGAAATTAAAAAATACAAATAATTTAACATGCATTATAGAATAAACTACAAGAAATAATAACAAAATCAGACATTGTAGTTTCTAATTGCATATACATGTTTTACTTGGGCTTATTCATCTTAAACACTGAACTATTCTTTAATTGTGAATTAATCATATTTGAGATTGAATTTAAATATTTGTTACATGTACACATTTATATTTTGTTTAATTATTTGAAAAGAAAAAATATCAATCACTTGACTGTCAAATTAATTAAAGCACAAATCACTTTACAGTGTCATTTTAAAATTAAAATAAAAGCTTTGGTATAAAATATATTACTTATAAAAATAAAATGCAAAAAAATAGATATTTGTTAAAATATAAAAAACTAGTAAGAAAAATGTCACAAACGCCAAGGATTGTTCAGAAAAATATAACCCTTGTATATCTATTTCTGCATTTTCTTCACTTTTCCTATGCACATTTTTCTATATTTTGCATACTTCTAATTGTAGAAAATCTTGTACTTAACCTTTCACACCCAACAGTTGTATAACACCAAGTCTTTACTTAACGCTTATCTTGTAGTGATCAGTTACTATTTTAATCTCTCAATTTTTGCATTGTATATTACAAATAGTGCTATAATTTTAGATTGCTTTTCTATAGTAGATTACCAGGAGTAGAAATTGTAAGCCAAAGTACACAAACTTTTTAATTTTTTGAAGTCCCTTGTGGTGGGTTTTATTTGTGTTATGTTATATTATTTTGAGTTGTTAATGTTGCGATGGAACTGTAAATATACCAGGGAGCCAAAAACAAAATATATACACTTACATCTACTCTTAAAAGGTGGATTGGGGATTTGAGGTGGGGAGATGGAAGCTTCAAGACTACTTTAATATACACAATAACTAATAATTTCCTATTGCCAAGGAGTATTAACCAGAGAGTTTGAATACAACTGAAGACTATCAGCTAGTATATAATCAACAAAATATGGTCAGGAGTCATTGTACATACAGATGTAGATGAAAGAGATAGGGATTGAGAATTCACTTTTTCATATATGTAAATTTCACTGTATCAAAGTAACTAGATCTACATTTAATAAAATATTACATTTAAAAACAGAAGATTGTCCCTATTTTTAACACTAAATGTATATTAAATGTATACATAAATTAAGCATACTCAACAAACTAAATTATTATTCAGGGTTTCCCTTTCATATTTGTGGTTAGATCAGACAGTCTTGCAATATCTCTGAGGTAATCAAAAATTGTCAAAGGAGATCTGTTAAAATGATAAAAGTATTGGGTAGTGATTATTAAAGAAAACCTTCAATGATCAATCTTATTGAGTCTAAAGTAAAGAAGACAGAGATTGTTAATAAAGGCCTTCATACAAGAAGTGAGGCACATAAATCATCCTTTTTCTCTAAGAAAGGGTATATATTAGACTAAAGCTTAATTATCCTAGACAACAACAACAAAAAGATCCTTAATTTTTGGATTTTAAAGATCTCTGCTGTACTTACCACTTATTCTAATGAGATATTTAAAAATTAATTTGAAGATCTGTTTTTCTGTGAGTTCACTTGTAAGAGCTAACCTTTAAAACAGGCTCTAAGCTTTTATAAATATGCTATTAGCCTTGCTACTGTCAGTGTCTTTCAGCCAAAATCAAAAGGAACACACTTGTAGTTAAAGAAGTTGGGTTTATTACTGGTTGCAATAATGTGGAACACTCACCATAGGAATCATGGCATATCTCAGGTATTGGTTAAGTAATTTGGCAAAAAGTCTAAAGTAGAGGAGGTTTGCTCTCAACTGGGTATTATCATAAAATGAGGACAATTTTTGTGACTGGGCATACTAATAAATCTTATCTATAGAGATTACAGATTAGGGTAAAGATGAAGATATAGTAGGTAAAGAAGTAGCCATCACTCATTTAATAAGAGAGATGGAGATGTTTGATATCTTGTGGTTTGCTCAGTGGCTTTATGTAAAGTGACTGTTTTGTGAGATTATGTTCAGTGAGAGCACAACAGGGCTTAATTTAGGAGATCAGATAAATGTGTAATAATATGGAGGCTTAGCTGTAAGCATCAGATTTGTTGCCCAAGGTACAATGTCTAGGATTGCTTTCCCCCCCACACTAAATGTTTAACACTAGATCGTATTAAAAAAAGATAGTATCTCTTTGATTTTAACAAAACTTTTTTTTTTTTTAGAAAAACAGTATGATATTGGATAGTTTTGTTCATTTTTGAACAAAATTTATAATTGCTAAAATTTTAATTAGCTAAAATATTAAGCAACATATTTTTATGAAGCCAATAAAAAATTTCTTTATTTGAAATTTATATAAAAGATATGTTTCTTCCCTTGTATAAACTGTGTGGCTACATCAAAATTGCTTCCCAGTAATTCTTGAGTATTGCATATCATTTCGTAAAGACCATAGAGAATTTACCCTGTAGACTCATCAGGAAATGGGGCCAAACTCCTTAAACTTATTTGATGGTGTTTTTTTCCCCTGCATGGGGAAGATTTACAGCTGGATGAAACACAGCATGAAAAAAGGTAAAGATTCATCAGAATCAAATAAGAGCAAAAAAGTCGGTACTTGAGCACATTCCTTAAGGAAATTATTACCAACTCTGATCTTTGGGGAACCATTATGAAAAGTATAAGGAATATCAAATGAATTTCATTTTAAAAACAACTCATCTTTGATTTCACAATATAGAAAATAGTTATGAAAGGTTTTCTTCTTTCAACCCATATTAGGATAAGGCAAGGTAAAAGATTTTGCTTTGTTAGCAAAAAGTGAAGCCAAAGTAATTTAATTTAATTACCATGTGACATATTTTATGTGTGCTTTTACTTAAGTAATGCTTCAGAAACCTTGATTCTATGAAGCAAATGATTTCAGCCATTTTTGATAGAGTAATCAGGTTTTTAGTGCTTTGAAAAACATTTTAAGGCTAGAGCTATAATTTTAATTTACAATAATGGTTTATTATTTGAATTACTAAAATGTCACCTGAATGTGGGCTAAATTAGGTGGACTTACACTCAGATCCCTCCACTTCTACCTCCCAGAAATAATAAATATCTCTCTTCAAATGTATATATTTACATTAAGAAAAAAAAAGATACCTTAGATTAACCAGAAATTACTCTCTTCATAAATAAATTTTGAAATTCTGAATCTAAGATAAATTTAATTTTAGACAAATTTATTATTCTCATGTTGTGTAGAATTAGTGCCATTCTCAGTGATTGAATTAATGTTTAAGATTTTGGTAGCTTTTCTTCAAAATTATGAATTTAAAAAATTATACCAAAATGTTTAAACCAAAGAATTCATGTATTAGTAAGGAATAATTTAGTTACCACTTTAGCAGATAACAAACTTACCAAAACTTATTTTCATTATTCAAATATGTAACATAAAAAAGAACTATACTTATTTTCAAAACTAACCAAACCTTTTCCACACGTAGGCCTTTAAAACTTTCCCTGTTGTCATAGTCTGTTTCATCACAGTCAATTTCTTCAGAGTGTCACAGAATGGGTTGCATTTTTTTGAGGCTTATCCTGTCAGACTGACCTACCAAGATAGCTACTTAATTCTGAAATTTGTTATCAGATCAACTGTTTGCTTCCATTGGTTGTTATAACTACTGTCATCTGAATGCTTCTAGTGGCTTAGCTATTCAAGTAGAACAACTAAAACAAAACAAATAATACTTTCTCAGGCTGGGTTCTCCAGAAAATCGACTCTGAGATAAAGGTTAGTGTGCATGAAGTTTGCTAAGGAGCTTTAAAGATCTTGTTGAAGGAAAGTAATGAAACACAGTGGACAGAAGGAGAGGGTGAAAATTGACAAGGTTTCAGGGCTGAGATATTTCATAATTTCCTCCAGAGGGACTATGGGATCTGGCTTTGATGCCCTCATTTGAATAGGCATTGCTTGTAGTCTACCCTAATATGGGGGTGTGACATTGTACAAGACCACACTCCTGAGCTGAGGTAGTCCTTAAAGTTGATAGCCCTTATTTCCTGAAGGTGATCTGGGTGGTCCATCACGGTGTATATCTGGAACACTGTGTATCTATCCTTTATACTTGGTTCCAAAGACATAGAGTCTTGTCCTTCTGATCAAAATTGCTTCACTAAAAAAAAAAAAAAAAAGCAAAGATCTGCTATGCTCCTTTTAAAAAGTAAACTTATTTTAAAATATTTTGCAATAAATATAAACATCTGTATTTTATTGACTTTCCTATCATAAAGATTTAGAGTGTGTAGGTGTCTGCTGCATATTTTTGTAGTTACTATGTTAAAAAAATAGAATAAAAGTTTCTCAAAATATATAAGTAAACTAGGTATTTGTGTATTAAAGGCATTCCATTTTTTCACTATAACAAATTGTGTAGAATGTATGTGCTCAAGATTACAAAAGACTCTAGGATTGTAGAAAGTAAAAAAAAAAAAAAAAACTTTTTGTGTGTCATGAAAAAAAACCTCATTAATTATTATGTAACACATAGGGAGCACCATTAGAAAATATGGAAATTTTTGAGGTGTAAATTATACGATTAAAGTTATTTTGAACTGCTAATGTTTGGGCGTTTTGTAATATTTCCAGTAAAGTAAAAAACCCAAGCTGTATCTGTTATACCATGTAATAGCTGGATATTTTATTAATCTCAAAAACAATAGATAAAAAAGAGATTTTTAAACACTGCTTTAGAAAAAGTTTTAATAATTTTTTTTTACACAAAAAATACTAATGTCTACCATTCCCATGAGCAAGAATGATTTTTCTCATTTGTAAAATGAGGACATTAATTACTGTGAGATCCAATCATATAGTGCATGTCAAGTGCTGAACACCATGCCTGATACATCCTAACTGCTCAATAAGTGTTCATGCCTGTTTTTGTCATTGTAGTTAATACAAAACATTTATCCTAGTGTTACAAAAATAGCTCATATTTTAGCATTGATGCATTCTTTGACATCTTTGACAATAACTTTTAAAGTTCATATCCTCCAATGCAAAAGTATTAATCCAAAAACACGTTTTAAAATGTTCATATTTACTTTTATTTCTGGATTTGGAAAAATTTCACAAAATGTGTATTTTAGCTATCACCATTCAGTAACATATTCTAACTGTATTATTTACAGAGTTTTCTAATGTAACCAATTTTATGCTTTTCTTGGGGTGGAGGGAGGTCACCATTTTGCTAAGATTACCTATTGAAGTGACCAAAAAGTTTGTTTGCTAATAATGTTATAGCTTATCTAAATGCATTTTAGAAAATGAGTATATTATTTCCTAACTGTGAGTATTTGACTGAAAAAAAAGTTGAGCATATCCTTTCTTTAGCCATGTCTTTTAGGAATGAGGAGTGAAAATAGAATATAAGTTAAATAAATTTTATTTAAAAAATTACTTTTTTGGTCAAAGTGAATATAATTTTTAGTTATGCACTTCAGAATAAGGAATTACAAAACACCTGCACTGACACTTTAAATTACACTTTTTTGATATAGCCTTCCTCTCTTAATAGGTGTCAGCTGTGTTGTACTCAGCTTCCTTACTGAAATCCTTTCTCTAGATGATGTTTGTGCTCTTAACATTTTTCCATTAGGCTTTATGTTATTAGATTTCTTAATTAAAGTAAGGACTACTCTGCAGATTAGATGTCCAAAGTGAAATATGAGTTGTCATCACTGTCAGGAAACCTGCTGAGTCAAATGTGTTGACTGAAATTTACTTGGAATCTAAATGAATAAATCTGGGTCAGGCAATAATACAAATGAAAATAGAAAAACCGTCTCCTAAGAAAACTTAAGTATAATTAGATGCTCAAGATATTTCCTTAAGTAAATCAGAAACTCAAATTATTACCCAAGGTTCATGAAAAATGACTAAGGGAGGGCTGGGTGGAGGAGAGTGCTTGTTACACATTTATAGAGCATAAGCAATTTGGTGAGGGGTCTATATATTTGTTCATATCCCAGAAAAGTAAGGAATGACTTATTAAGTTTTATTTTATTTGGGTAGATAGTGAATATTCAGGCAGAGAGGGAGCTCTGACCCTCAAAATATCATTGTGAAATGTCAATGCAAATCATCTTTTATGATATACACATACATTCTATGGAAAATAAGATAATGAAAATCTGTCAAGAACTGAACTTTTACCTATTTAATGATGTGTGGAGTGGGTTATCTCAGTGTAAATAACTTACCAATGAATTAAAGTCTGCCCTATCATGTGTATTGTTTATTGCATTATGTTCCATCACTAGTCCGATGTTCCCTCTAGTTTAAACATATATCTATCTAGAGGATTTTACATTTCCTCTTAAAATTATCAAATATCTTCATATGGAATATAAAATTAGCTTAATTGAGAATTGCATTCTATGAAATCTATGGCTTTGAAAATAAGAGATATTTGTTGGTGGCTGCCTGAGTTGTTCTTCCTGAAGTCTATTATTTGCCCTAATTAATTTATCTTAAAAACATTAACTATTTTTGTGAAACTTATTCATCAGTATTAGTTAGCATTGAAGTGACAATGGAACAGATGGTATGCAATTTATGTACTTTTGAGTTGGTCTCAACTTTGGGAATGAGAGAGGGAGATTGTAGATGCTAGTCAAATGAAAAGAGAGAAGGATAGAGGTCCAAGAAAGAAAAGAACAATGAGATTCTGCTAAAAGTTTTGTTTGCAATCCCTCCATTCTCATTTCTCCTAGTTCCCAAGACAACTGTCTTTTAATTATATCCTTATATTGTCACTCCCATCATCTTTCTCTACCTGGAGAGGCAACACTAGAGTGAGTGAGAGTATGTATACACAAATCATTTTCATGTTGATAGCCCAAGAGGATGCTCTATGAATAATGGACCCAGGTATACTTGTGCAAGTTCTATTTGAATATTAGAAAAGATAAATTCATGCCATATACTGTTTTTTTTTTATTTTAAGTTTTGTTTTGTTTCTTTTGCTTAATAAGTTGTTTGTATTGTAAAAAAAAAAAAAACTGCTTTGCTTCTGTTTTCTAATATTTTGGAAAATTCTGTACTGTTACTAGCACTGTCTGCTCCCAGAGGTATAGCAATGCTTCAGATTTGGTCTTAGGTCATTTTATTGTGTATCATTCAATAATATACAGCAAATTGTACATAGAAAATAAATAATTTCCAATGTTTTGAAGTGAGATAGATTGGCTGATATAGGATGCATAAAGAAAACACTGTTCTTGAGTAACTGGAAAAATCCGACTTCAGTAAACCATAATTTTATGTAATTATTATATCTTTCCTTTACTTGCTGATTTTGTTTACATTTCTTTGAACAATGGACTTAAAATTGGTCCTTAGTCTTTTTCTCATATGTTATTTGTAATTTTCCAAATTCTAGTAACTCTAAGTCAGAAAGCACACTTAAGATGACAGTTTAATATTTAATTTGATTCTGCTGACTAGAAAAATCTCTTGCTTTTGTATAATGTTTCTATGTATGAAAGCCTTTGGTAATATTCCAGTTGTTTTGTTTCAAGGCTGACATGCTGCCAGTATACAGAAAAGAAAATCAATTTTATGAATATAATTGATCTTGAATAGGGTCAAATTGTTTATTTCATTCAAATTATGATGTAAATTAACTTGTTAATGTGTTTACAGGGCATAAACAAACATCTCAAATACACTGTTTGTAGTCATAAATTGATGTGTTAATGAATTTTCCTCAACAGGGTTCTATCACACAAATCCTTTTCAATTTATTACTCAAAATTCCTAATCTGTTAGAAACTGCTTGGGGGCGGGGATTACAAAAGGTTAAGTAAAAGTTTAACTCTATAAAAATATTTTGATATTTTTTGTTAAAAAAAATAGAAAAATAAAATTGCTCTAGAAAATGACCAAGTCAGATTTAATTATTTTGAAAAATCTCGTAGCTCAACATTTAATATTTAAATTATTTTACTACTACTCAAATCTTTTTATATGAGAGAAAAACATTCATATTTTTATGGTTTCTATGGGGGTTAATACATTTTTTTCATGTCAAAACCCTTTATATATAGTCAAATTTATGCTTAGAGAATTAGTTATTCACTATAATAAATGGACTATTAGAGAAAAAGGGAGAATTTAAGTCATGGAACTGATCAGTTCAGTGTTATTCAGGAAAAAATCATGTAAATCAGAAGGTTTAATAAGAAAAGTAAAACCCAACTATAAACATAACATATATTTCAGTAACTGCTATTGACTTCGTTCTTTTGTTTCTCACCCTTCCTAGCAATTGGTGGATTCTCTTAATGACATCTCAGTCTGATATCGTCATTTATATTCACCTTTGGTTATAATAACTGTCAGTTGTTATTTATTTCCTGGGGGGGAATAAGAAGGAAAACAGCCTCACTGATATCCTCTGCCTCTTCAAGTCTATACCTATTGACAGATCTTCTTCAGCCATTAGCATTGTAGAATTCAACTCGTTCTGCTTTTCTTTAATTTTCATGCTAAATCTCCATAACATTTTACCCTATCTAATAACCAGAGGCAGAAGAGCCATACTAGAACAAAGAACATGACTTATAAAAGCTTGGCTTTGGAGAATTTGGTAGTTTTGATCTCAGTGGTGTGCTCACTGCCTCCACCATATCCTGCATCCTCTGGGAAGCTCTGAGGACAAGACAGAATGTCAATCAGGACCTCATACAAGCTGTATCTCATAAATTCATTATACTTGGAGAATGTGCAGTGAAGGAAATGGTTGTTAAGTGTAAAACTATACTGCTGACAAAAAAAATGCATTTGGAAATAATTTGAAAAAAAAAGTCGCTAAGTCAGAAAATCTAGATTCAAAGGCATTTATTCATTCATCTAATTGTATATTCACATATGTTCATTCGTCCTATTATATGCAAGGCACAGTAATGGAAACATGGCATTCACAACAGATAGCTCTTTGTATCAGCAAACAACAGGTGCAGAAATGGACAGTGTTATCTAAGTACTTCAATATGAAATGTTAGTGTAAAAAAGAGAACAAAATGGAAAAACCACTATCAATATAGTTTATAAAAAGATAGTTTATCCTGCTACTGAATAATAAAGGCTCGGGAACATAAACTTGTAATTATTACTTTCAAGAGAACTTCTCGAGAATATATTACGAAAACATATACAAATGTCCTTGAAAGAAAGTCAAAACAAACATAGACACTAAGTATCCTATAAAGGTAGTTTTTTATTATATAAGTTTATGAAACATTTAAAATGGGAAATGAGTTATATATTAGAAAAAAATGAGAAATAGTTCTAATGTAACTTGTAATCATATATTCATGCTAAAATAGTTTTAATATGAATTTTAATTTTAAGAATTTAAATTCTTTAAAAATGTAATACCATAATACTATACTTAATATTTAAATTTTAAGAATTATAATACTATATTAAGCAAAAACAAATGAACTGTCATTGAACATTACATATATTCTAGATGTTTTCACAAATGTGCAATGTAAGGAAAAGGTCCAATTTACAACGTAGTACATAATATGGCTTCTTCAGTATGTTAGTGATATCCGTTATTGTGAATTAAAAACAAAAACAAATAAAAATCCTACAAAGTAGCTATAGGAGGAAAAGACATACTAGCTTCAAAGCCACAATAATAACAAAATCAAGAAGACAATAAAATGTTATTTTAAAACAGAAAGAAAATAACTGCCAACATATAATTTTCTCTACAAAGTAAAAATTATTTTCAAAAATCAAAGCAAAATAAAAACATTTTCAGTAAATACAAACTAAAAAGTTAATGGGTCAGCAGAACTTCAATAAAAAATGTCATAAAGTAGAATTCTTCATATAGAAGGAATAAAATCTTAGAGAGAAATACAGAAATGTAACAAGAAATGAGGGATAGCAGAAAGGACAAATATGTAGATAAATTTAAATAAATATTACCTTGACAAAATAATAATAGTACGTTGTGTTAAATTATATGTATAATCAGTATGCACCAAATGATAAAAACAAAGGTGGACATGGTATAATTAAAGAGTTTTAATAGCATTATTGAAGGAGGAGATAAACAAAATTTTTTTTAAATTTTAATAAATTTAGGAATTATAATCTTTAAATAATTAACAAGTTAATAATAGAAAATCAGAATAAGAAAATATACCTTCAAAAGAAGTCCAAAAAAGAGAGAAAAGTATTTTATTTGTTCCTTCAACAACAACAAAAAAATTAATATTATGTAGGTCAAATAAAACACAAATAGAAAAATGGTAATTATAACCCATTTGTTTCAGCGATTACTCTGAGTTAGCTAAATAGTCTATTTAAACCTATAAGATTGTTAGACTGGGTAAAACATGAAGTCAAAATATATGCTGTTTATAAGAGACACACTTTAAATTTAAAGACACAGAGATGCTAAATTGAAAGGATGAGAAAGATAAACAACATTAACTTAGTCAACAAAGGGTGGTATAGCTATACTAACATGAGACTAAGTGGACTTTAGGGTAAGCCTTTTTTAAGAGAAAAGAAGAATCTTTCATAATGATGAAATAATCTTCCAGAAAAATATCACAAATCTAAATATCAAAATGCATCCAATTATATAGCTTCAAATTAAATAGATGATAGATAGATGACAGATAGATATAGATAAATTAGATATATTTATATATATAATGACTGACTAGAAGGAAAAAATAGGTGAATTCATAGCCATAGTAGAATACTCTCAAATAGCTAATAGAACAAGCCGAAAATCGTCAGTCAGGATTCGGAGAATGTGACATCCCCATTAACAAACTTGATCTATTTGATATCATTTACAATGCAAATCTGCTGCCAGCAATGACACATTACAGATTCTTTCTATGAAGCATTTCATAGAGCATCATCATGGAACACTGCACATATATTTATTGACATTGTAAGCAAGCTTCATCAAATTTCATAGGATTGCCACATGTTCTCCAACCACAGTTAAATGAAGCTACTAATTAATAATTAAAAGATAACTAAAAATGAATAACTCATTTAAAGACATTGATTATATCATATATAATGTAAACTTTATATATTTTTAATTTTCTAATTAAATTCAATTTTCTAGTCAGATCAAATTTAGAACTAAAAATTTCTTATATTTAACATTTTCTAAAAATTTTTAAATGCCAGCATTTATGAAATAAGTTGATTTAATTCAAAGGCATTTAGTTCCTCATATTCAAGCATGGAGGTAGCAGTGGGCAGTGGTTAAGAAAAAGTGTTCAGTATGCCTACTTAAGATCCTGACTCAGACTCTTGCTGGCTGTGTGAACTTAGACAAGGTACTTAACCTTTCTAAATTTTAATTTGCTCATCTGTAATATGAACTTAGTGATGGTACTTATGTTACAGTCTGGATGCTAGCATTAAAAAAGATAACACTGATAAAGTACATTTGACACATAATATTTTTCTGTTTTTCAGTCTCTCAAAATCTATAGAATGTTTTAGAACTCAGGAGACATGCTTGGGGGCAAATATTTTTCACAACAGCACTGTAGTAATTCTTTAATTTCCTATTTAATGTTTATTTGCCTTTAGAAAAAGTTATGTTTATGCATCTGTAGCAGAACTAAATTACTACAATCCTGAACATGGTCCACTTAGTAGTAAAAGTAGCTCAAAAATTCTTTTTTTTTCTTTCTTTTTGTTTTTTTGTGTGTGTGTGTGAAACAAACACATGATAATTAGGTGAGACTCAGAATCCTCTGTTTCTTGGTCAAAGCTTCAAAATTAAAAATATTAGCATTGTTCAATGTAAGCTATAGTGTTTTGGGGGGATGAAAACATTTGACTATGATGTAATCTCATAAAATAAGATGAACATTTTATTGCAAGACTTTTGATTGACTTTACTTAAAGACATTTATATTTGACTCTCATTATTGTAAAATTGAAAAAGTCAAAATTTACAAAAGAAAAAGTTATGAAATCATAGATGTATCTTTTTTCTCTGAATGAGGAAATATGAAATTTGTTAAAAACAATCTACTTCATTTTAAGTGCAACTTAATCTCTGTTCAGACAATTGTAAGAAGTTCTTATTGACCTAGTACAATGTAAACAAAATAGACAAACTTGAAAACTACTAAAGAAAAATGTCCAAATATAAGATATTTAACATTTTAAAAATGTCAGTTTGCATTAATTCCTATTGCTGAGTAACAATTACTTCAACTTTAGTGTCTTAAAACAACATAAATTAGCTCACAGTTCTATAGGTCAGAAGACCATGCATGCCATGACTGGATGGGTTTTCTGCCAGAAGTCTCACAGGCTAAAATCAGATTGTTAGAAAGGCTGAGTTCTAGGCCAGAGGATCTGGGGAAGAATCTGCTTCCAACTTTATTCAGGTTTTTGGCAGAATTTAGTTCCTTGTGGTTGTAAGACAAAGTCTCTTGTTTTCTCACAAGAGGCCAGTTTTAGCTTCCAGTTGCCACCTGCATTCCTTGCCACATGGTCTCTAGCATCTTCAAAGCCAATAGAAAATTTCTCATATGTAGAATCCCTCTTATTTTAAATTTCTGACTTCTTTCTCCGACCTTAGGTAATTTTTGGTCAGACAACTGGGTAATCTGTATTTTATGATTAATTGAGTTAGTACCTTAATTACTTCTGCAAAATCTCTTTACGATAGTATCTGTATTAGTTTCTCAGTGAGTAACAGGTAGGAGACATCTGTGCTCCAGCTTGGGAATCTTGGGTGTCATTTTAGAATTCTGTCTACCACAAAGTTTAAATAGTATTTAGTTATACAAATTCAGCTTTTTAACTTATGTTCAAACAAAACAAAACAAAAATAAAAGAAATAAATACACATTATTTTAGCTACCATTAATTAATTGCCAGATTAGTCACTTCAATTAACTGACAAAATGTATTCTGATAAATTTTTCCCTGGTTTTGATTAATTTTTGTTTATTTGAGTTGACCATTTATGACCATTTGTGAAGTACTCTAATATTTATTAGACTTTATAAGATAGAGCTGAAGAAACTCATAAGACTATCTTAATGCAAGGTCTACTATATGTAAACAGAAATTTCATCCATATTATTTAAAACATGGTTCTACTGTCTTCTCTTTTCCATGTATCTAACTTGAATAAGATAATCAATTAAATAAACCTGAGGTTATTATATGATTATTAAATTATTTTCTTTATTTTTGCAGGTAAACAAAGTGAAGGCAGCTAAGCATTGATTAAATACACAATTCAATACATGCATTAACTGCATATAACTTAATAAGAAATCAGTAACCTTTTCTGTCAAGGCCAGATGGAAACTACTTTAGTCTTTGCAGGTCATAAGATCTCTGCTATATTTTCTTTGTTATTGTTGTTTGTTTGTTTTTTTTATCTTACGGTGTTTTAAAAACATGATAGACATTCTTGCATCATGGGCCATATCAAATCAGCCACAGATAGAATTTGGCTGAAGGGACAATAGATAACCATCTTAAAAAAGAAATAGAAACAGTGAAAAATCAACAGGCATACTTTCTTCTTCTTCCTCCTCCCCCTCCTCCTCTTCCTCCCCTTCCCCCTCCTCCCCCCTCCTGCTCCTCCTCTTCCTCTCTCTTTTTCTCCTCTTCTTCCTCTTCTTTCTTCTTTCTTCTTCCTCCTCCTCTTCCTCCTTCTTCCTCTTTCGTCATTTAAAATTGATTTAATGTTTATTATATGCCAGATTCTGATTTACATGTATCAAGTCAGGAAGAAATGATAATTATTACATTCACATTACTTATGAGAAAACTTAAGCTAAAAGAGACTGAGTGAACTGTCCATGGGCACAAAACTCTACTAAACAGTGTTGCCAATACTTGACAACTGACTCTATTCTCTTAATTTCTGTTTTATGCCTGAAACTCTGATCTACATAGGAAGATAAATTATACATCAATGAACATTAAAGAGCAAGGTAAGTAATAAAATATATTACTTGTGCAAATCCAAAAGATGAACTATTAAATTTCTTAACAATTTTGATTATATAAAGTTTTCATTTCTGAGGCATTTGTGTTTCTGTAAGACAGAAAGCAAAATTCTTTATTTTAACAATGAGAAAATACAGAATTTCAAAGAATAGATGTTTGTAGTCACCAATAACTGGTTATGTGCTGAAGACCAGCTCATTTTTGAAAAATATGAATCAAATTTCTGATGCTTTGAAATAAATTAGTGCCAATAATAGTGGCAAAAAAAGGGAAGATTACAAAAAAAAAAATACACTAGTACTTGTAATTTACATTCCAAGCAGTAAAACTTGGAGCTGTTTTAGGTGTGGATACTGTGGAACAATAGTTTTCTTTTTTTTCAGGATCTTCCAAATAATATTTCTTAATATTTCTGATGAAAAAATATATTCTAAATATTTCTTTACATTAAGAATTACTTACACTATTAGTGAAATGAATACAAAATAATCATCCATTTGTCATAAATTTTTTTGCAAGGAAAATTATTGACTCTATTGAAACTATTCTGGAAGTTCCTAAGACAACCTTGTGCAGGGAGGCAAAATTGATATATATGTTTTGGTATTCTAAAATAGCAGAGTACAAACTCAGTCTTTTTTTTTTTTTTTTAATTTCCTGGGAGTGCCTTTGTTTTAAATTGCAAAGACTTGAGTGGAGCTAATCTGAAGACTATAAATTTATGTTATACAACTTATACAACAATAAGTTATACAATTTAGATTAAGTGGAAAATTCCATGATCGACAAAAATAAATAGAAAATCCAAAGGTCTAAGTAAATGGAAATTTTAATTTAAAGTTCATCTCACTAAGAAACACTGCAGTCACAGGTGCCTTCATTGGTAGATTCTCTCAAACATTTAATATTACACAATCTAATTCATAAAATAAAGGATGTTAGGATCATTTCCCAACTTATTTTCTGAGGATAGTCTTACTTGATATTAAAACTTTATAAAGTCATTAAATTTAAAAGAAAAACCTACACATTAATATCCTCCAGGAATGTAAAATAAAAAAATCCCCAAATACATTAGAAAATACAATTAAACTTTGGCTGATATGATTCATTATAATATCAACAGAAAATAACATACACAAAAGGAAATTTTTAAAATTCAACTCAAAACATGATAAAAACTCTCAGCAAAATAAGAATAAAAATAATCTCTCAGATTTGTAAAAGATATTATGATAAACCTGTAGCTATCATCAGATTCGATGTCCACCTAGAATCAGGAAAAAAAAACACATGGACTTCAATCTCACTGCTTCTAATTAACATTTTATTTGGAGGCTTACTCAGTACAATGTGGTAAGAAAAATAAGTAAAATACAGATGAGTAAGCAGACAAGATAATTATATATGCAGAAAATCCTAAAGAATCTCCCAAATAGCTATTGGCATTCATAAGGGGGCAAAATATAAAGTTAAAATATAAAACTTAACTGTATGTCTGCATACTCGCAATTAAAAACACCAAAATATAATTAAAATGTATCATTTACAATAACATGACATACTTAGGAATAAATTTAACAAAGATGTATATAGAAAGTTGCAAAAGATAAAGAACTAAATAGATGAAGAGATACATTTATGTACCAAAAGGCTCAACATTGTTGATATGTCAATTCTCCCCAAATTGATGTATAGATCCAATACACTCCCAATCAAAATTCCATCAGAATTTTTTAGGGGGCAGGGTATTGATAAACTGATTTTTAAATTTAAAAGAATATGCGGAGGCATAGAATAGCCAAAACAGTTTTGAAAAAGAACAAAGTTGAAGGACCTGATACTAGGACTTATAAAGCTAATCAAAACAGTGTGATATAACACAAGACTGATGAATGGACCAACTGCACATGATAGTGAGCTCAGAAATAGAATTACACTTATCCAGTTACTTAAAGAAAATGTAAATGTGTATTATAATCGAACATCTCATGATATTAATGAATTCCTCATGACATTAAAATTAATGCAGCTTTATTCATATTAGCCCAAAACAGGAAACAATATAATTTTCTACCACCAGTGAATAAATAAAGAAATTATGGTATATCAATATGTGAGGATACTATTCAGCAATAAAAAGGAACAAATGATGGATTTATGCAATAGCAAACTGAATCTGAAAAATATTATGCTGGGCAAAAGAAGCAGACACAAAGGTTATTTATTGTATGATTCTATTCATATGAAGTTCTAGGAAAGGCAAAATTAACAACTAATGACATAAAACAGATCAGTTTTTCTTGGAGCTAGTAATATACTTAGTTGACGATAATGCAGTCATAAGGAAACTTTTTGGGATGAAAGTAATTATTTTTACCTTCATTATAATGGTCAATACATAGGTGAATACATATGGTTGTTAAATGTCATAAAATTATATATTTATCATGGGCATATTTATATTATATAAATTTTACTTCAGTAAAATTAGAATAAGAGTAAGTTGCAGAAATATACCTAAGACTAGCCTAGCCTTGTTTGGTACTCTGCACTTTATTTATTTATAATTTTTGATTATATTACTATTTTTCTTCACATATTTTCAAATTTTTTAGTGCCACTCTTTTATCACAATTAAATAATTTCCTTGTTATCTGGTCAATCTTTTACTTTTAATATTTAATAATTTATATCTTTATTCTCTATAACAGAGTTTATAAATAAATCGAATGCTCCTTATTTAAGCCTTGTTTATATATATATATATATATATATATATATATATATATATATGTGTGTGTGTGTGTGTGTGTGTGTGTGTGTGTGTGTGTGTGTAATATGCAGTATAGATGACCATGATTTCTACTGACATAGTTTGATTTATAGTATGACAAATTCCAGAGAACCCAAAAATTAAAGTAGAATGATATTTATCCATGCACACTGAAACCTGCATTCAAACAATCATATTATTATTTTTTTTTAACTCACTTACTGGAATATGATTAAAAAGTTGGTGTTATATCTTCTTCTCTACTAAACCTACATTTCCAAACTAAGCAATAATTTACTTTCTTATTTCCTATTAGATATTTAACTTTAAATACCATTACAACTATCACCATCACTATCGTCATAGCTAATATCAGTATCATGCTATGTCAGGCACTGTGCAAGTGCATTCTTTTTTGCATTCTTTAGTACTTTCACACTAGATTTTTATTTATTATTCATTCTTCAAATTAGTGAGACTCATCTAATCTTCACCTGTCATGTGAGAATCTCCTTGTTATGGCTATTTTTAACCAATGATTTTAAGATTAAAAGAAAATTTTTTAGTATTAACCACCATAAGAATAGGAAGTCTTGATTTAAATGATTATACTCGAATATAGTTGGATTCCACTGAATATTAACAAGGTCTTTGTGTGAGCCTAGGAAAAGTTTTTGTACAGATGTGTTTGCACAGAAACTTGACTTAAAATACAAGCAAATTGGGTTCTTTAAGAACCCCTTATGACATGCCTTTCTATAATTTCTCCTGTATCACTCTCCTCTAAAACGATTTATAAGGCATACTCGGGTAACATTGAAAAATTCATCTTGAACTCAAAGCAGTGATTCTGATGTATAAGCTTTCACTGAAATATTTATGTGTTTGTGCACCAGGTTCAAAAACTCTTCTAAAAAGTCAGTCGAAGTTCTTGTTAGCCAGCAAAATAAAATGTAATTTTTGTTTAGAGTTATCAGAGTAGACAGTCTGTCTTGTCCTAAGAGCGAGAGAGTATGAATACCCTAATGTATGTCAAGAGAGCTTAGAGAGGAGCAATCACTTCAGCAGGGGAGACACTGTTGACCCTGAAAGTGTGGACTCCACAAACAGAATGGACAAATAGCAGGGTCTTGCACAAGAAAATGGTTGCAAGTGGGCAAGTGTCAGCATACATAGATACAGAAGAGTTCTGGACTATATGAGAGAAATTCAAGTTTATGCCTAAAGCTAAGAACACATAGATGAAGTTACATCCATAGGACTTTACATCTTCACCCCTCCTAGTGGATTAAAAATCAACTAGATTTTAGTTACCCAAAGCTGACTTAACTCTAAACACAACTTAATTTTACTGGGCTTCAATCAGGGGCTAACAGTAAAATATATTTTACACAATTCCTAATTTAGCGTATACAATGATAAGATAGCCACCAAAAGAGAAAAAGAAGTGGCTTAAAATGTCATTTTTACTGATTTATTTAAATTATTATAGCCTCTGACAGTGGAAGATTATGAATTTTACAATAAATCTTGAAAAGTCTTGAATTTGTTCTTTACATATGCAATCCAGGTTACTGACTGGATATTTTACTATTGTAGTTTTTATTTCAGCTGCAAATCCACAGAGTCGATGAAAATACAGTTATTTCCATCCTAGCAAGATGGGGACATAATTAAGGGAGGCATCAAACTAATTGCTTACTCAAAGAAACTAAAAGGGAATGAGCGAAGTCAAGAGTGCATATGGGCCTCCAGAGAAAAATATTCCCCCAAAACAACAACAACAACAACAACAACAACAACAACAACAACAACAACAACAAAAAGAGAGAGAGAGAGAGGAAAAAAACATGGTATTTTATGGTGCATTCATGCATGGGACAAAGCAGCAGGCTGATGGAAGTAAAAGTGAGTTGGGAAGGAAAGGAGTGTTTAATGCAGGTAGTAACCTCTGAGTACCAATTACCAAGTGTTTACTTTGAAACACATATCCTGAAAGATGTTCTTTGAATAATTTTCTCCAGTTAAATGGGTTTGGTAAACACATTGTATAATATATTCCTCTTGTTGATTCAAAGTATCTTTAGAATATGCAAGTGTTTATGAAGTTCTAGAGTAAAGAAACATTTAACATTTCATTGTCCTGACATTGAGAACATGTTTTGGGATCCCATAGAATATTTCTTATTTGACAATAAGTTCTCCTTTGAGGGGAGCTTGAACAGAAAGGTTTTAATATTTCTGACCCTAATGCAAAGAGAGTTCATAAATAAATGGAATAGTCTTAATTCAACATTATACGTCTATGAAAATAAATTATAGCTACATACCCTAACATAAATATAGCTTACAAGCAAATTTAAGCTATATATCTATGTCACTATATATATAGTATGTTTATGTAAAGTTAAAACAGTCAAAAATAGCAATTATAGTATTTAAAGATATAAATGGATAATAAATGTTAAAAAGTGAAGTGATTATAACAAAAGTCAAAATAATGTCATCTGTAACGTGAAGAAGAAGGAAGATAAGATGACCTGGCAGAGAACAGGGACTTCTAAGGTAAGGGTAAATGATTTATTTCTCAACCTACATGTAGTTATGTGAGTGTTTATAATTATTCTTTATAATGTACATACATATTTATACACAGCTTTAGATCGAAAGCATGAAGAGGAGTGTGTGTACCTGTGTGTGCGCGTGTGCATGCACACACACACACACACACACACACGTGCACACGTGCGTTCACTAACTCTACAGCACAGCAGAAATAAGGCATTCCTGAACTGCAAAAGGTAACTTTTCTGAGTATATAATAGGAAGAGTGAACTTCCTTAGAAATATTCCCTATACTTTTATGGTATGCTTTAAGAATAAACATACATTAAAGTTTTGAAATATGTTACTATAAATTAAAGTCTAAATTTGAACAATTGCAGAAACTGAATTAGCTGGTCAGATTAGTATGGAAGAGTATAGAATATAGAATATAGATTAGCATGTGACAAAAAAGATCATGCAACAAAACAGAACCAGAATAATGACAGAAGAATATTTAGACTGTAATTAAGGCAGAAATGTGAACCTTTTAAAAATTGTATACTGAAGAAGAGTTTGATTTAGTACTGAAAACTCCCTATCAGTATATGAATATTATTATTCATATGCATCTAAGTTGATATAGTCATAACTTTTCTGTAGCAAATGATAGAAATTCAATCCAAATTAATGCAAAATAGGGGAATTTTTGGCTTCTTTAGATAAAATGTGGGAACTTGCACATAATCAAGTATTTCCATATCTATTTTTTCTCTTTTTCACTATTTTTGTTTTTCATTTTCTCTCTTTTTGAATATTTATTTTTTGTTATTTGGGAAAGAGAGGTGGTGTTGAAAGGGGAGCTGCAAATTTCTATGTAATATGTATGATGCATGTATGTAATATGGATTACATGTATATATTACCAGTTCTTGGCCCTGCCTCTTGAGTTCTCAAGTAACACAAGGCATTTGAGGCTTACGATGTCCTACAGAAACCGATTTTTGTGCACATCATCTGCGTATATACTCTGCCTCCCACCTTATCACCTGGCACCATCCAGCTACTTGTAGGGCTTTACTGTACCCACTATCTCTGTCATGCCTCTGTTTTTTTCTGTTTATAACACTCATCCCCAGACCCCTTATTCACCTGAGTTCTGAGTCTATGCCAGACAATATGTTAAAGATTATATCCTGGTCAATGACAGCTCTTGCTTTCATTTGCTCAAGTCAAAAAATATTGGTAGTGTCCTTTTTTTTCTGTCTTTACTTAACACTCTCATCCATCAGCAAATTTAGTTCCACCTCCCAAATGTGTCTCACCACCTTTCAACATGGTCTAAGTTGTCAACTTCTCTCACCTAGTTTATGAAATAACCTCCTAACTTGACTCCCTTCTTCTGCCACCCTTTCTTCTAATAAACCTAAATAATTATTTAAAAATGTAAGTCAGATTATGTTACTCTTCCTCTCAAGACCCTAATATCTTTCCATCTGTCTCGAAGTAGTCAAAATATTTTTTAGGACTGTAAAGTTCTCTGTGATCTGGAACCTCACTTTTTCTCTGAACTTGTTTCATATATGTCTTCACTGTGGGTAACTCTCACCCAGCCACACTGGCCTTTTTTCTATTAGAATGATAATGGTAAGAACGTTGTGTGTGCTATTTCATCTGCTGAGAGAGCCTGTGCTCCTTCCAGATACCTTAGACGGATTCTGTCACTTCCTTCTGATTTAGCTTAAAAGTCACCTTTGTATTAAAATCTTCCATGGCTTCCATATCTACAATTGTAAACTCACACATTCTACTTCATATGTCTTTTTTCAGCTTAATTTTTTCTCATTACCAGTTATTTTTTGTGACTATGCTACATTTTAATTTTTATTTTCTGTCTCTTTTCCCCAAAAATGTAAGCTTCTCAAGGGCAGAGACCTTTATCCATTTTGCTTGGTACTGTATCCTGAGTCCCTGAAAAAGTCTCTGACTCCATAAATATTTAATGAGGAACAAATATTGGATTCCAAGTCACTTTTGAGTCTAGTATAGGTGATGGATAAATAGATTTGTTTTTGGTCATGGTTAGACATTAAAGGAGAATAAGTAATATTTATCTAAATCTAAAATTCAGTATATTCTGGTCTAATTATAAATAGGTTCCATATTAAATTAAAGAAACCAATTTTACTCTTCTTTAACTTTTTTCTATTTTCAGTTATAATTTATATGGTAGTAGTTAAATATGTGATCAAAATTCCATCCATATGTGACAACATCCATCCGTGTTGTCACACATGGCTGTGTTTCATCTTTTCTTATGGCTGAGTAATAATGCATTGTATATACATACCATATCTTCTTTATCCGATCATCAATCGAAAGACACTGATTGTTTTTGTGTCTTGGCCACCATGACTGTTGACTGTTGGCTGTTTGTATGTCTTCTTGGGAGAGGTGTCTGTTCAGGTCCTCTACTCATTTTTTAATTGGATTATTATTTTTTAATTATTGAGTTATATGAGTTCTTTGCATATTTTTGGATATTAGGCTCTTATCAGAGGTGTTGTTTGAAAATATCTTCTCACATTTGGATGGTTGCCGCTTTGTCTTGTTAATAGTTTCTTTTACTGTGCAGAAGCTTTTTAGTTTTATATAGTCTCATTCATTTATTTTTGCTTTTACTTCTCTTGCCTTTACGGTCAAATTCATAAAATCCTCTCTAAATCCAAGGCCCATGAGTTTAGTACCTATGTTTTCTTCTATGCAATTTATTATTTCTGGTCTTATATTTAGGTCTTTGATCCATTTTGAGTTAGTTTTGCTGCATGGTGACAGACAGCAGTCTAGTTTCATGCTTTTGCATGTGTCTTTCCAACTTTTCCAACACCATTTATTGAAGAAGCTTTCCTTTACCCATCGTATGTTTTTGGCTTCTTTGTCAAAGATTATTTGCCTATAAACACAAGGGTTTATTCTGGACTTTCAGTTCTATTCCATTTGTCTGTGTGTCTGTTTTACTCTCAATACCAGGCATTTTGATTATTGTCATGTTGTAGTGTAGTAATCTGAAGTCAGGCAGAGTGATATCTCCGGTCTTATTCTTTTTCTCTGGATTGCTTTGCTATTTGAGGTCTTTTGTGGTTCCATACAACTCTGATGATTTTTTGTTCTATTTCCTTAAAAAATGACAATGGGATTTTGATGGGGATTTTTAAAAATTTTTATAATGCTTTAAATAATAAGGTCATTTTAATTACATTGATTCTTCTAATCCATGAACACAGAATGTCTTTTCATTTCTTTGTCTTCAGTTTTTTTTTTAATGTCTTATAGTTTTTAGTGTATAGGTCTTTCACATGCTTCATTAGGTTTATTCCTAAGTATTTCATGCTTTTTGTTGCAATTGCAAAATGATTTTTTCCATTTTTATTTCTGAACATTTATTGTTGGAGTAAATGAACACTATGGATTTTTTGTACCTTAATTTTGTATCCTGAAACTTTAACAAATTTCTTCATTGTTTCAAATAGTTTTTTAAAAGAGTCTAGTATTTTTTACATAGAAAATTATGTCATTTGCAAAAACTGACAACTTAACTTCTTCATTCCCTATTTGGATGCCTTTTATTTCTTTCTCTTGCCTGATCACTCTAGCTAGGACTTCCAATACTATATTGAGTAATTGTGACGATGGTGGACAGTCTTGTCTTGTTCCTGATCTTAGAGGGAAGATTTTTAATTTTTCACCACCAAGTATGATGTTAGCTGAGAGTTTGTCGTATATAACATGTACTTTATTTTTTATTTTTTTAAATTAAGTTCATTGAGGTAACATTAGTTAATGCAATTATATAATTTTTAGGTGTACATTATAACTTGACATCTGTATATTCTACTGTGTGTTTACCATTCAAAGTCCAGTTACCTTCTCTTACCTTATATTTGAACCTGTTCATCCTATCCATCACCTTCCTTCTCCCCACTCCCTACCCTCTGGTAACCACTAGTCTGTAGTCCATGTCCATGAATCTCTGTTTATCCTATTCATTTACTGCTTTTAGGTTTATATCTGACATATGTTATATCACGTGATTTTCAATTTTTTCTGTCTGGGTTATTTTGCTTAGCATGATCATCTCAAGGTCCATCCATGTTGTCGCAAATGGCAGTATCTCATCTCTTCTTATGGCTGAGTAATATTCCATTGTATATATGTACCACAGCTTCTTTATCCAGTCATCTTTTGTAGGATACTTCAATTGCTTCCGTGTCTTGGCCACTGTAAATAATGCTGCTATGAACATCGATGTGCAAATATCTTTACATATATGGGTTTTCAAGTCTTTGGGGTAAATACCCAGTAGAGGGATTGCTGAATCATATGATAGATCAATTCTTAGTTTTTTGAAGAACCTCCATACTGTTTTCCATAGTGTCTGTACCAATTTGCAGTCCCGCCGGCAGTGTATGAAGGTTTCTTCTTCTCCGCATCATCTCCAACATTTGTTATTACTGGTGCTGTTGATTACAGCTATTTTAACAGGTTTGAGAAGGGATCTCACTGTGGTTTTGATTTGCATTTCCCTAATAGCTAGTGATGCTGAGCATCTTTTCATATATTTGTTGGTTATTTGGATATCCTCTAGGGGGAAGTGTCTGTTCAGGTCATCTGCCCTTTTTTGATTGGATCGTCTGGTTTTTGTTGCTATTGAGTTGTATGAGTTCTTTTGTATATTTTGGATATTAGGCCCTTATCGAAGGTGTTGCTTGCAAATATATTTTTCCATTCAGATGGTTGTCTCTTTACCTTGTTGATGTTTTTTTTTGTTTGTTTGTTTGTTTGTTTTTTGCTGAGCGGAAGCTTTTAGTTTGATGTAGTCTCATTTATTTTTGCTTTTCCTCCCCTTGTTTTTGAGGTCAAATTCATAAAATCCTCATTAACTTTATGGTCCTTGAGTTTAGTTCCTATGTTTTCTTCTAAGCATTTTATTGTTTCAGTTCTTATATTTAGGTCTTTGATTCATTTTGAATTAATTTTGCTGCATGGTGACAGATAGCAGTCTAGTTTCATTCTTTTGCAGGTGGCTTTCCAGTTTTCTCAGCACCATTTATTGAAGAGGCTTTTCTTTCTCGACTGTATGTTTTTGGTTTCTTTGTCAAAAATTATTTGCCCACGAACATGTGTTTACTTCTGGGTTCTTGATTCTGTTCCACTGGCCTGTGTGTCTCCTTTGCTGCCAATACCATGCTGTTTTGATTACCATCACTTTGTAGTACAATTTGAAGTCAGGCAGAGTGATGCCTCTAGCCTCGTTCTTTTTTCACAGGATGGCTTTGGCAGTTCGGGATCTTTTGTACTTTCATGCAAATCTGATGCTTCTTGTTATATTTCTTTAAAAATTCTGATGAGATTTTGATGGGAATTGCATTAAATCTGTATAATGCTTTAGGTAATATGGTCATTTTAACTATGTTGATTCTTTCACTCCAAGAAAATGGAATATCTTTTCATTTCTTTGTATCTTCTTCGATTTCCTTTAATAGGGTCTTGTAGTTTCCATTATATAAGTCCTTCACAAGTTTTATTAAATTTATTCCTAGGTATTTTATTCTTTTTGTTGAAATTGCAAAAGAAATTATTTTTCCACTTTCTTTTCTGACACTTTGTTATTAGAGTATAGGAATGCAATGGATTTTTGAACATTGATTTTGTATCCAGAAACTGTATTGTATTTGCTTTTTGTTTCTAGTAGTGTTCTTGTGGAGTCTTTAGGGTTTTCTATATAGCTAATCAAGTCATCAGCAGATAGTGACAAGTTGACTTTTTTGTTTTCTATTTGGATGCCTGTTATGTCTTTCCTTTTCTGATTGCACTCGCTAGAACCTCCAATGTTATATTGAATAACAGTGTTGATAGTGGACAGCCTTGCCTTGTTCCTGGTCTTAGAGGGAAGGTTTTTAGTTTTTTACCATTAAGTATAATGTTGGCTGAGGGTTTGTTGCATATGGCCTTTATTATGGTAAGGTAGTTTTCTTCTATACCAATTTTGTTAAGTGCTTTGATCATAAATGGATGCTGTATCTTATCGAAGGCATTTTTTGCATCTATTGATATGATCATGTGATTCTCATTTTTTAATTTGTTTATTTGGTGTATCACATTAATCGATGCATGTATGTTGAACCATCCCTGTGCCTCTGGGATGAAGTCCACTTGATCGTGGTGTATAATCTTTTTAATATGTTGCTATATTCAGTTCGCTAGTAACTTATTTATGATTTTAGCATTTATGTTCATGAGAGATATTGGTCTGTAGTTTTCTTTTTTTGTGTTATCTTTACCAGGTTTTGGTATCAGGGTGATATTGGCCTCATAAAATGAGTTGGGAAGTATTGCCTCCTCTTCGATTTTTTGGAAGAGTTTGAGGAGAATAGGCATTAAATCTTCTTTAAATGTTTGGTAGAATTCACTGGTGTAGCTGTCTGGTTCTGGAATTTTACTTTTGGGTAGGTTTTTGATGATTCTTTCAATTTCAATACTGCTGATCCATCTATTTAGATTTTCCAGTTTTTCTTGATTCAGTCTAGGAAGGTTATATTTTTCTAAGTACTGGTGCATTTCTTCTTGGTTATTAAATTTGGTGTTATATACTTTGTTATAGTATTCTTGTATGATCCTTTGTATTTCTGCAATGTCAGTTGTAATTTCTCCTCTTTCATCCCTGATTTTATTTATTCATGTCTTTTCTCTTTTTCCTTTAGTGAGTCTAGTGAGGAGGTTGTCAATTTTATTAACCTTCTCAAAGAACCAGCTCTTTGTTGCATTTATTTTTTCTATTGTTTTATTGTTTTCAATTTCATTTATTTCTGCTCTAATTTTGATAATTTCTTTCCTTCTGCTGACTTTAGGCTTCATTTGTTCTTCCTTTTCCAGTTTTCTAAGATGAAATGTTGTTTATTTGGGCTCATTCTTGTTTTTGGAGATAGGCCTGTAATAATATGAACTTTCCTCTTATGATCTCTTTTGCCATGTCCCAAAAGTTTTGATATGTCGTATTATCATTATCATTCATTTCTACGTATCTTTTGATCTCTCTTTTTATTTCTTCTCTGACCCAGTTATTCTTTGGTAGCATATTGTTTAATCTTCATGTATTTGTGGTTCTTCCTGATTTCTTTTTGCAGTTGATTTCTAGTTTCAAAGCTTTACTATCAGAGAATATGGTTGGTATGATTTCAACCCTCTTATATCTGTTGAGGCTATCTCTGTGTCGCAGTATGTGATCGATTCTTGAGAACATTCCATGTGCACTAGAGAAGAATGTATAAGCAGCTGTTTTGGGATGGAAGGTTCTGTAAATTATGTCCAGTTGGTCTAATGTGTCATTTAAGGATGTTATGTCATTATTGATTTTCTTTTTGGATGATCTGTCCATATCTCACAGTGGGGTATTTAGGTCATCTACTACGATAGTGTTTTGGTCTGTTTCTCCCTTTAGTTCTGTTAATAATTGCTTTACATATTTTGAGACTTCCTGATTAGGAGCATAGATATTAGTAAGTGTTATGTTTTCCTGGTGCATGATTCCCTTTATCATTATCTTTATACATGCCTTTAACTTTTTTATTTTGAAGTCTATTTTGTCTTATGTTAGTACCACTACTCCTGCTTTTCTCTGAATGCTACTTGCTTGAAATATCATTTTCTACCCTTTCACTTTGAGTCTATATTTGTCTTTGGAACTGAGATGTGTCTCCTAGAGGCAACATGTGTTTGGGTTTTATTTTTTGATCCATCCTGCAACTCTGTGCCTTTTTATTGGTGAGTTCAGTCAATTTACATTTAGGGAGATTATTGAAATATGAGGTCTTCTTATAGCCATTTTATATTTTGCTTTCTGGTAGCTCGGTGTTTCCATTGCTTCCTTGTCCTTGTGTTTCTGTTTTCTTTATTTGGTTGGCTTTTGCAGGTGTTCCCTCTGGTTCTTCTTGTTTTATGTTATATACATCAGTTCTGAATCTTTGTAGTGTGGTTACCATTACGAATATGTAAAGGATAGTTTTCTCTCTCTATCTTTATGTGTGTGTGTGTGTGTGTGTGTGTGTGTGTGTGTGTGTATTCATCCATTTTCTTCTGCGCATGCCTTATCTCCATTCCCCTTTGTGAATTTGGATCTTTGAATCCTCCCTATTTCAGTCACTGTTGTCTCGTTTTGTCCCTATATATGCTGAATGCTCATTACTATCTTGCTATAGCAAATCTTTTCTTATTTTAAGCTTATAATGCCCTATTCTTAGTAAGGGTTGCACTCTTCTGCTTATTTGCCCGATAGTCACTTTACTCCTAATTATGTTTTTTTTTTTTTTTTTTTTAGTCATTTTATTTAGGTGAGCTGACCCTTTTCAGTATTTCCTGTAGTGCAGGCCTTATAGTGTGTGTCTGCAAAGGTCTTTATTTCTCCTTCATATCTAAAGGAGAGCTTAGCTGAATACATTATTCTCTTAATAGTTTAAATATTTCATTCCATTTCTTTCAGGCTTGTAAGGTCTGTGCTGAGAAGTCTAAGGATTATTTAATGGATTTTCCTTTATAAGTTACCATCTTCTTCTCCCTGGCTGCCCTAAGAAATCTGTCTTTATTGTTGATTTTTTATAGTTTTAATACAATGTGTCTTGGTGTAGGCCTTTTTGGGTTGAAATAATTGGGCGTTCTATCGACTTCTTGAATTCCAAGCTCCAGTTCATTCCTTAGATTTCGGAAATTCTCATCTGCTATTTGTCTGAAAATGCTTTCTAGATCCTGCTCCTTTCCTTGTCTTCGATAATGCCCATTATTTTTATGTTTCCTCTCCTCATAGTATTAGCTAGTTCTTGTATTTCTCTTTCATTATTTTTCATTCTTTGGTTTCTCTCTTCTTCTTTCTGCTTTATTCTAGATTTCTGTCTTCAATATCACTGATCCTTTCCTCCATTTGGTTGACTCTATTTGCCAAAATTGCTATTTCATTTTTTAACTCTTGCAATGTTTTTCTTTTTTTTATCCCCAGAAGATATATTCTATTTGTTTGTTTGTTTGTTTTTTGAGGGATTTAATCTCCTTGCTCTGCTCATCTAGTAGTTTTTTCAGTTCCCGAAATTGTTGATATGATTTGTTTTGGAACTCACTGAGTTTTTCCAGAAGTATCATTCTAAATTCTATGTAATTTAAGTTGCATATTTCTATGTCTATAAGCTTGTTTTCTGAAAATTTATTCCTTTCCTTCTGAGATGCCTGTCACCTTGGTTGTTCATGGTGTTTAATGGACTATTTCTTCACCTGGGCATTAATGGAATTGTTTTCTGATTTTTTTTTCCAGAAAGAAGATTTATTATATAAACATCTTTCTTTAGCCTGCTGTGAAGAAGGCACTTTTCTTTTGGTTTTTAGTAGGTGGCGTCTAAGCCTGTGGTATCCCTGCTTTACATAATGCCTTAACAATGCCTTTTATTTTCTTGCACATATTTAATCAAGCTCACTACCCTTAGTTTCAGTACCTGTCAGTGTTAGCAACAGTCTTGGCAGCTTTTGCTCAGATTCCCCAGGGCTCTGTGGTGTTTAGGTTCGGAGGACATGGGGGGAGGGGCCCTCTGGGTTGGGGGCTGTGGACTGTGGTTCGGGCTTGATTTTGCAACCTCAACTAGTAAAAATCAACTGTTGTTTCTTTTCTATCCCCTTCTCTGCTTTCTACCCTGATGACTGGGCCCTGCTGCCGGAGCCAGCCGGGCAGAGTCGAACAGTCCTGAGTGGGGGAGCGAGGGTTAGGAAAAAAAGACAGAGAAGAGAGAAAGATCTCGGGAGGGCATACAGTCAAAGCTGCAGCCTCGAGTTTATTTAGCACC
>CM053503.1:66319334-66544183 GCA_028627145.1 Eidolon dupreanum | reverse complement strand
CAGCTTTGACTGTATGCCCTCCCGAGATCTTTCTCTCTTCTCTGTCTTTTTTTCCTAACCCTCGCTCCCCCACTCAGGACCGTTCGACTCCGTCCGGCTGGCTCCGGCAGAGAATAACAGGAAATAACCAGAAAGACTAAAAGAAGAATGTTGTAGAGTTTGATAATAGTAATTAACTCAATCCTCAGCACCTGACAACATGAATATATGAGGAGAGATAAATGAAGAGATGATAGAGATAGAGACAGAGACAGAGATAGCAATAGAGATAGAGATAGAGATAGAGAAAGAGAGAGAGAGGACAAAGTTGTGGTTGACAGGGAAGCTGACCAATAATACCTTGATATTCAATTTCCTTCTTCATTGATTGATTCTACCATAGAGAATGCAGGACTGCAAATGTTAAAAACTGAAACAAAGTGCCTTGAACTAAGCTTTTCTTTCTTCTAGTGGTGTGATGTTAGATACATCAAAATAATGATATATATTGCAAATTTGAGGACAAAAGTCAGATAATAAAGGTTGTGTAGCAGAGAGTTAGAAGAAACACTTTTTTTGTCTTTTTTGGTCAAAAAAAGTTATTTTCTTTTTATATTCTTAAATAGCTGTATAATCACTGGACTGTTTACATATGAAGCTCTTGTTACATGGAAAGATAAACCTTTATCTGTTTGTTTTTGTAATATTTTTTCTATTACTTGATGCCTCTATACATCTAGTTAGTCTATTGAATGTCAATGATTTCTATTATTAAGATCTGATACTTACATCATTCACTGTCAGTTAAAATGATGGTTTATTTTGGCTTAGATTCTCAAAAATATCTGTATTCTTCAGATAGTGGAGAGAAACCTGATTGAATTTATCTGAATGATTTGTTTCACCAGGAAGAACAAAATATAGACAATAAGTTCAAAAAGTAAAATAATACAATCATTTTTTTCCATTTCATGGCTGATTTATGAATATAAATTGAGAGTGAGTAAATGTCATAAAATTGATTTCATAAAGAATAAATTAAGTTGAATCGTTTCTCTAAAGCAGACTAGTATAGGCACAAATTCTTTTTTGTTTTTGACAATCATAGATGTTAAAGTATTGTAAAAGCTCCAAAATCAAGAAGATATATTATTTTAATTCTTTTTCTTGCCAGACTGAATGTGTAGCTATTACATAACCGTTCAATTAAACTTGCCCAGTGTGCCTTCAACTGCAGTTTACTCACTCATTGTGGAGAGCATGGTTATTATCATTTTTTAATCTGAGTTATATGACCATGTATAACTTAGAACATATTTGAAGAAAAGATGCAAATTTTAACAAGAAGTTAGTCTAGAATAAAAGATTTTTATAAGTATGCACCTTTCATATACTCAATGTCAACTTTTTAGTTTGTTCTAAATACTTTGCATGTAGATGTGGATGTTATTTATTTAAATGAGTTAAGGGCTATAATATATTTCTGACCATTAGGAGAAAATAAAGAATAGGAAAAATTGTTTTTATTTAAAAAATATTAATAGAATCAATAAAGATATACTAAAACTGTTTTCTGTTCTTATTAAAAACAAAAACAAAAACAAAAAACAGTGACCTAGGAACAATCTAGCACTTATATACAGTCTGAACTAAAATTGTTTCATATTCATTTTTATTCCATAATATTTTAGAAATACTTATTTTATTCTGTAATTAGACTTTGAATGTTTAAAGGAAAAGGCCATCTAGTTCCTCTTTCTTTATCCTAAGAAGTTTATAAATTCATAAGAACGTCCATTCATATTGAAATTGTAATTATAATCCACTGTGAAAATGAGAGCAGATTCACATTCATTCATCTGTTCAACAATGTGTCAAATGCAGTAGAATGCTGATGAACAAAGAACCAAACATAATAGAACCTGTCTTCATGGAGTTTCCAGTGTGATCAAGAGGCAGACTTGTAAAGAGGAGGTTATTAGATAAAGAAAATATTAAATAATTAGAGCTATGAGAGGGGAAGTTCAGATATTTCAGGAAATTTAAGATGTGGGACTTAATATGGACTTAGGATAAGAGAAGACTTTATTGGAGAAATGATTATAAATTAAAACCTGAAAAATAAGTAGGCATTAGGAAAAGTAAAGTGGGAGAAAAATGTGAGAAAATGAATTCCATGTAAAAAAGCACTATAATTAAAGTGTCAGAAGCAGGAGAGAACACTGATCTTTCCAGAAGGTGAAAATATAACTGAGCATGGATGCAAAGTAGAATAGGAGTCTGAAAGTGGGCTGGATAGCAGTGGATAAAATCTGATCATTCCTCTAAGAAGCAAGATCTCTGTAGCCTGCCTTCCTTTCTTGTCACTATTCATCTTTAGCCTTTTGTTCATGTTGCTGCTGTTGTTATTGTTGTTGTTGTTGTTGTTTTAAACCTACAGCACCTGGTATTCCTAGTTAGTTTCCCATCTAAGTACTAACTAGGCCCAACCCTTGCTTAGCTTCCAAGATCAGACAGGATCAGGAGGGTTCCTTTTCTTTATATTGGTGTGACTTTTCTTAAAGACACTCTCTTGGCCGTTTCTCATTAATTCATTGTTCCTTTTAAATTGGATAACATTATAACTTTATGACAAATTTGGGCATATGGGTCTTTGCCAAGTCTGGGAACCTTAGTCCTAGTGTTTAGTGTTATTCAAAGGATTCCTGTCTAAAATAAAGTTTGGCTTCCACAAATCTGAGTTTCAGTTTGATATCTACCCTCAATCTGCCTTTAGGTAAACAAAGGAAAGAAACGATGTCTTTTTCCTGGGGATGAGGGTAGGGCAGCAATGCTTACACTCTCCAGTTGTTCTTAATAATTCATCCTGTTAATACTAGTAGAACAAAGTTTATAATCAGACAGATCTGAGACAGAGTCTCAGTTTTACTACTTGAAAGCTGTGTAAACATGATCAAACTACTAATTTCTTAAAAGTAGTTGTTTCATCTGTAACATTGGAGCCATAAAACCTACATCTTTGTGTTGCCATCAGGATTAAAAATAATTATTTTCAGAAAGATTTTAGAACAGTATCTGGCAACCAGGAAAAGCTCAATACATGAGAGATGTTTTTTTTCTCAATCTTTTTTTTTTTCATCTTTAAAATGAAGCTAATGTTTTCCATATCAAATGACTATTATGAGGAATAAAAGATTAAGACCACAAAAGTGTACAGAGGATACCTGGTGCATGGTGCAGACACTCAGCTAACAGGAATCTCCCTCTCCTATGCTCAGGGTGTAAAAAAGATGGTTGCATTCAAAACTGTTCAAATTTCTCATATCCTGTTATCTGGGAGTAGGAAAATGGTATATATAAACAAATATAAAACCTGAAATTTGAAACTTACCCCATGGAAGTGAATACTGATGCTACCTTTACTACTACTAAATATAACAGCAGGTATAGTTGTACTTCCTCACTTGTCTCAGCTGTTGAATAAAATAACTAGGATGTTTAAGTCACTTGGTAATCTTGCAACAATATGTATGAATTTTTTACAAATTAGAAAATTTGTTCTAATTTATTATAAAATGTATACTAACATGTAGAGTGTTATGTTAACTGAGAATAATTAGAAAATTGACTGAATAACAAACTTATTAATAATTTACCTTAAAATATTAAAAATATCAACCCAAATTTAATTTACATTTTAAAATGTATAAAAATATTTTCTATTGATGCTACAATTCCTTAAACTTTATGATTTCATCCCAAAACTACACAGGAAACATATAGGAGACTTGCCAAAACATAAAGACAAAATAATTCTTTATGATTTTTACAGAGATGATTTTTTATACAATTTGGATAATATTAAAAATACAGCATTGCCAAGTAAAATATTATTATCTGGTATTTGGTATTCAATAATGATTCTTGATCTTTAGTATTTTTTTTATATTAAAAACCACAAAGCTATTTGTAATCACTCAATTTTGCTGTCATTCACTTTTCAGTAAAAACTTGATAAAAAAGGTGATGCCAGTCAGTTCTGAAAGACATTCATAGATTTTATAATAGTATGAACTGGGCTATGGTTTCTATCTGAATGCATTCTAATTTTAAAGTCATTGATTCACCATAGAAAATTAAAACAATGCTATGAGATATTCTCCATCATATTTTTTCCAATGCATAAACAGGTTGATTGGTCAATATTGGCCATTGGTAACAAAGAATAGTTATCCTCAATTCCATGAATTAAATTTCAAAAGCCTCCCCAAAATGATTTTCCAAACCCAGTTTAAACTTTTCTTTTGGCTCAAATCCTTTCTGTTGATTCTTCACCGAGTCTACATTTTTTTTTTTTTTTTGAATAGTTGTATCTCCTGAATATCCCAATTTGGAAAAAAAATAAATAAATCTGTCAGTAGGAGTAGCAGGAGGCTTTCTTTACATTAGGCTCCTTTTACTTGGCACAAACAAACTTCTCTAATCACAATTTAACTGTTTTAGTATGTTGGAAGCTAATAGATTCAGAGAAGGCACCCATTTTAGCAATATGCATACATTGTTTCACATGCATCCAGGAGAACTCACTGTATTAGAAGGGCAGTTAACAGTCTAATTTGCCTGAATATCTGAAATCTGGAGATGGATTTATGCAAATGAGATGGGCTGTGCAGTAGTTAAAGAGAAGGGGAGGAAGAGCTATTGAATCTAAGTTGAATAAAAGTAGAAAAAAACTTTGCAATTTTTCAGGTTTTATATTTAGCTTGAACTGACCTCTGGTTCTAATTTGTTTTCCAAGCGACATTTTTTTACCCACTTCAGACTTGTCTAAAGTTGCCATTTTTAAAATCTTGCATTTTGAGCACAATTATATAATTTAGAAAATGAACTCTATTGTTAATTTCTGTACACTAGAGGGCAGTAAAATATCCTAAAATAAATTGTATTCAATATTCTATCTTAGGTGATTTTTGAGGAAATGATTATTATAATTTTTAAAATCTTTTATTAAAAAGGGATAGCAATAGGATTAATACATCGTTTTTAAATATTAGCGTTGGAAAAATAAGATTGCAATATTATTTTTTAAAGTGACAATTGCTTCAGATTTCCCTAATAAAGAATTCATCTCTGAACATCAGTGTCCCAGAATATTTTTAAGACCCTCTCAAACCCTTTCTTATAACTAATCTCATTTCTAAAGTTGTAATTGACAAACAGATTTTTTAATAGATTTTTCCATTGATCCATAATAATAACTTTTCCGACCATCTTTATATAATCACATCAATGTATTGTAATGTCATTGAATGTTTAACAATTTATCATTTTTAGGGCTGAGAAAAACTGCCCGTCTATTGGCTGGATGGATAGTATTCAAAGCCAGCATATACATGTTTTCATTTTATAGTTTTGGAAATGTACTTAAATAAAAGAATTTTTCAAACAGCCAATAACATGTTTTTAATAAAGTTTTTTCTTATGTCTTTATTTTTGTAGTCTTTTTTTTTTCTTTATCCATTGTATTTCTTCCTCTTAACACTTTGATATTCACTCTTGAATATATTCTCATGAGTGTTAAAAATAAGACAACAGGCCCAAAACTGAGTCACTTATTCTGTAAGCCGCATGTCACCTAACGAAGATTTCACTTGATTACAGTTTGGGCTCTCTCAGCAATGGAATTTTAAAGTAGTTAATCAGGAATGGTCTGATCAGTGCTAGTTAGATAATCTGCCAGATAAATTCCCTGTCATCCCTTAAAGGAAAGTAATTTTGCAAAACCAACTTTTTTTTTTTTGGTCTCGTATAAATGCATATGCATTTTGCCTTGTTCTTGTTCCTTCCCACCTATAAAAGACTTTTGTTATGAATAGCTTGGTGTATGCTGCCTGATTCAAATAGATTTTTGCTCAAATATGCTTTAACATGACTCACATAGAAACACATGCAAAACATTTTTTCCTTTTCTTTCCAGTCATAGAAATCAACTAATAAGAAAAGGCATAAAAAACTTCGTGTGCTATACATTGGAAGCCATTTTCTACTCTGTCTCAATTCAGGAACCACTAGTTTTAATGTTTATCTTTGAAGTGTACTTGGGAAAGTGTTAAAGGTACAGAACTTAAAAACAGATTTAGAAGCAAGCAAGTAGAAAGACAACAAAAAAGGATGATAGAAAAACAGAGATGAAAATATTGGTTCTATAATTTATATTTTTGAAGTAAAAGTAAAAGTACTTGGTTTTGGAAATTATGAATAGGATGGATTAGTCTTGTCTGAAAGAAAATGTTCAGGGAACTTGGCTTGAAACATACAATAAATAAACACATCTAAATTCATCCGTTAATTTCAGTGACAGAGAAGAATAAACCAATAAATACACCAATTGATATAAGCATGTGTGCCTATTAAAAAGAGCTTTGTAGGTATTGCCTTTAACACATTTCATGTGTTGTAGTGACTATTGATTACCACCACTTAAAACATCCAGTAACAGTCTATGGTTTGAAGTAACATTTTTAAAAAGTCAATATATAAATAAAATTGTGAAAAAATAGGTATAGCCTAACAATTAGGTATTGTCAAAGCAATACCTAATACAGGGGGACATATGTGGGGACAGTTTTAACCTCAAATGATGTGAATGTCTGCATAGTAATAGCACATTCTAGTTGAATTAAATTTGTTAATTTAGGTAGTCATCTCTTTTCCCCTAGTTTTTTCTTCCCCATTTTCTATGTTAGGCATATTTTAAAAATCAGAAAGAGCACACCATGGTGTTTTAGTTTGCACTCTGGAGCCATGATCCATGATGTCTGGGTGAAATATTGGCTCTGCCTTTTACTGATGGTTTGAGCTACAGTGAGCTGCTTACCCTCCCTGTTGCCTAATTTTCTCACCTGAAAAATGGTAATAATGGTGGAAGTGGTGTTTTGAAGATGAAATGAAATAATTCATATAAGGAGTTTAGATCAGTACTTGAATATCATTATATGAGTGTGTTTTAAATATTTAGGCAGTAGGACAGTTTGAGTTAATGATATGCTGAGTTACTCAATAATATTTAGAGAAATGACAATTTCTATTTTTCAATTTCACATACCTCCTTGAACTAAAATCCTGTTAATTGATTAGATAACAGCTAACTGAAATAAGCATAGCAAAGTAAGATTCTAAGCACTACTTGGCTCTATTTATCTATTTGATTATAAGTGCATTTTTAAAAGTGCTTAAAAGCATTTGATTCTTTAATCATGCTTAATGTTACTACTTTACATCTAGTTTACAGATTTCAATAGTTAATCATTTGATTATATACCATAAAAATATTAATTTCAGCTCAATCTATCAGATTATAAGAAGACTTCTCAAATCTTTCAGTCTTCATTATTGGCCTACATTTTATGTAGCACTTAACATAGGCAAGCTTTAGTTATAATTATTTAGTTGAATATATATATATATATATATATATATATATATATATATTTAGATATGTATATACACACACTTATACATTTTATGAACTCCAGGAATTTATAACCGGAGGTTCAAATGAATGAATTTTTTTCAATATTAATTTTCAATATTGTGTATATGTTCATTTTAAATTTCTTATTTATTTTACTTCTGATATTTGGATTCAGTTCAAATTAAAAAAAGAAAAACTTGTATATTCATATCAACACAGCACTAGGCTAAATACTATAGAGAACACTGATTAAAAAAAAAAATACCTGCAGGAGGTCATAGGCTACATAGATAGAAAATATACATACACATGATTTTATATCAGGACAACCTGTATTAAAAGTTGTATTTCATAAAGTCCAAATATGAGTTAGGAGGGTTGCAAGATATAAGAAGTATTCTTAGAGGTAATAATGTTGAGATGGACTTCAGATACAGGGAAGAAAGAAATTCTTATCTACGGCTATGCCACCTTGAATACGCCTGATTTCCTCTGATCTTGGAAGCTAAGCAGGGTCGAGCCTGGTTAGTACTTGGATGGGAGACCACCTAGGAAGACCAGGTGCTGTAGGTTTAAAAAAAAAAAATCTTGACAAACAAACCAGCTCTGTCAAAAGTAAAGAAATGGAGAAATCTAAGACAGACTTCTGGTATAATAATAACAGTAACTAATCAGGTATGAATCAGGTGCTCCCCTAGGTAGATTCTATGTGCTAACCCAGTTAATCCACAATGACCTTGTGACATAGACATTCTCATTATCTTAGTTTTAAATGTAAGAAAATTGAGCTATTCAGAATTATTTTCAGTGTATCAGATTTTCTGACTTTTATGATGCTGGAGAGGAGAGGGCTATGAGGCATAATGAGGGATGAGTACTGAAAAGACACATTTAAAAAAGTCATATTATAGAGCATTTAAATGTCCTTTTATAACCCTTCCTCTTTAATTCTCTAACATTATCTTCCAAGCATCCCCTTATATTTTATTTTATGATACTGCTATATTAAACACCTTCTAATTCCTCAAATCACCATTTTTACTCTTAGTTCTGGGTGTTTAGAACTGCTGTTTTGTTTTTGTTTTTGTTTTTTAAATCTGGAACATTTTCTTCCCACAGACACCAATATAATTCCTTGTTATCAAGCTGGGCTCAGTTTAGATGTCATTTTTTTGGGGAAGCTACTCCTAATATTTCCTCTCACTTTCTGGATTATATATATACCCTGGCCCTGAGCTAGCATAGGATTCTCCAAACTCTTTTGGAAATTATATTTTTTTTTGCTGCAATTATATGGTAAAGTGTGTCCTTCTATGGACTTAAAAATTCCTGAGGACAGAGACTTGATCCAGTTTATCCATTATGATAGCCCCTGTACGAATACAGTAACCTAACAATTAGCAGGCCCTGAATAACTGTTTTTGAATGAAAAACTTTGTTTTCTGAATGTAATAATAAAAACAGTTTTCAGGAAGTTAGTGACATGTACAGATTCATATTATGGAATAGTAACTTTTCTTGGTGCAAAAAAAAAAGTTGTAAGAAATGTAATAGAAGTAGTGAGTGAATTATATTAAAGCAGAACCATTTTAAAAATTGTACTTGTAGGAAAAAATGTGCGTTTGAGTATTAGTGGCTAAAGACTATGTAAGCATTTTAATCTGTTGCTTTTGTGTCTAGAATTCATTTATCTTTATTTTGGTGGTTGTACTTAGTTTTCCTTTTGAGAACCATTTTTCAGGGATATACACGCAGTGTGACTAAAGGCCAATGAGAATTGGCTCTGGGAACTTCTTCAGAATTATTGGAAAACATGCCTTCACTTTTTATCAAATTGACCAGGCTGAGAGAATATAAGCCTGAATCTACCCATCTGCCAGTAGTCATCATCCTCACTCTGTAGGTAGAGATGGCCTAATGATATTTCCCCAAACAGGGTAAGGCTGAATCAGGGGACAGAGAGGCCTGATGCCCTTCTGACACTGTTTAATTCCTGGACCCAGCAATTCTAAAATCCAATACCCACTCTTGGCTTATTACACAAGTTAGTAAATGCTATTTGTTTTATTTTATTTTGTTTTATTTATTTTTTTTAAATAATGTGAATTGTTATTTTTTTTCTCACATGCAATGAGTAAACATCTGTCTAAGGTCAGGAAGAAGTGGTGAGTTATGAAAAAATGCCAATTTATTTTCTAAAATAAAAAGGAAAATATAAATGATAATACAGAACAATTTTTGAGAACCCACGCATCATTTATATTTTACAATGTTATGTCCAGCATAATGTAAAGTTAATATATTACTTACTGTAATTTGTCAAAATTAATTTAATTTTAAAATATACTGTATTTTGACAATTCATATCACTTTTTTTGCAAAGAAAGCTGAATTTCCTAGCTATCTGAAAACTAATTCACCCAATTATATTTTATCAATTCAATTTAATTTTGTCTCAACATTAACTCTATATATATTTCATGTATATGTAACTTTATTATATCGTAACAATTTTATTGAATTATATATTATAGAGTATAGTTGTAATTTCTTGGTAACCTATGTAAATTGTTGAGTTTATTTAATTGCCCAAATTAATCATTGATAATTACTTTTTTTTCCCCCTTTTGGTATGATGCACCTACCCAATAAAAAATGTATGCACATACAATTTCTTAATGCCATCTTTATGGACAAAGATGGTCATAAATTATACATATGTTGTTTCTTAAGTGTATTCTTGATTTTAAATTCCCTTTAAATTTAACTATAAACAAAATAAATGGGCATTTTCTTTTTTTTTTAAATGATTTTTATTTTTCCATTACAGTTGACATTCAATATTATTTCAGATTAGTTTCAGGCACATAGCATAGTAGTTAGATATTTATATAATTTATAAAGTAATCCCCTGATTAGTCTAGTAGCCACCTGGCACTATACATAGTTATTACAATATTATTGGTTATATTCCCTAGGTTATACTTTATATCCCCGTGACTATTTTGTAACTACTTATTTGTACTTCTTAATCCGTTCGCCATTTTTCACCCAGACCCCGCAACACCCATCTGACAACCAACAGTTTGTTTTCTGTATCCATGAGTTTTCTTCTGTATTGTTTATTCATTTATTTTGTTCTGCATATTCCACATGCATATGATGGTCATTTTCTTTCAATCATATCTTTATCATTTACTATTATGAAGACTATAGAAAATCCCCCATTGATTTCTCCCAAATTGTCAGGAAACAATATTATTCATATCTTGATTGGATAATATATAGAAATTTCACATACAAAAGTTATGATTTCATTTCTTCTCAAGAAGCATATCTGAAGAATATTTCTCCTGGTGTGCTTTTGGCAAGATATTTTTAGAGTTTAAAACAGTTCAAGATAATTAGCATTTATAAGCAGTTTTCACTACATTTTGTCTCTAAAAATGACTTCATTTATTAATGTTTGCTACTTGCATGAAAGATATGTAATATATATGTAAGTTGTAAGCATAATACTATTATTAAACATACTACTACTACTCATGAATTATCTACTCAAACTAAGAACTAGAAAATTTATAGTAATTTGAGTCTACTGATCAGTCCCTCCCCTAATCCTTGCCTCTACCTCCTCTCTCCCAGAAATCTAAATAATTTATCAAATTGATTTTGCCTAAGAAAACAGTAAACTTTATAATTTATTATGGTATTTCTTAGAACAAACTATTGTGTATATGAAAAAGACAAAATTCACCGAGAATAAACTTTATTTATCAGACAACGTTTTTTTTTAAATGATAGAGAATCTGAGGTTCATGCTTCTGATATATTGAATCCAACTCTGGATTTTATAATAGCATAACAAAACAATGATATTCTGCTGACCTTGAGAAATCTCATAAAGAGCAAATTTAAAATATTGGAAAATTTATTACTTTTCTAAGTTATGTTGCTTATGAATCTTCTTTGGCAAAATTTAATAGGCATATAGTTCCTCGTTTTGAAATAGCATTTCTCCCTAAATTTTAAATTCATTGAAATTAAATGTAATCTTAGGTTTTTAATTTAAAAATATGTTTCATTTTGGCTGCCATAGTAACTCAAAGGAACCATTCTGATTTGACAGTGAAGAGGTCAAACAGCCATGAATCTAAAAAGAAATCTGCGAAAGTGTAAAAGTTGAAAATAACAAGGATTTATTTAGCTCTGATTTTTATTTTAGGATTATTTGTGTCACTCTGAAGAAATTTATGAATGATCTGATAGACCTTAAAGAATGGGTTTATTATTTCTCGGTTATGTGGATAGTTGATTACTCCTGAGTCATCAAATCCTTTGTTGATTACTCCTGAGTCATCAAAGAACAATGTTATTAAATTATATAATAACATCATTCATTCAGTCAACAAATGTTTTATTGAAAAAATATTTATTGACTCCATACTCTGTGCCAGGCTCGATCTCAGGTTCTGAGAATCTAACAGTAAATAAGACAAATATTCTGCACTGTGGAATATCAACAAACTAAACTAATCATTAGTTTAAAAATTCAGTATTAAAATAGTAATGTAAATTCCAAATAGAAAACATCATTTTTCTTTTACCATTTTATTTTCATGGTATTTTATAGACAAAGTGTAAAATTACATCCACTAAAGGCCAATAATTACTTTTAGAATCATGAAGTCATTTATTAAGTAATGCATTTGAGAAGAAGCCATGGCTTTAAGGATATTCAAGAAATAAGTTTAGAGCAGGAACAGTATAATTGAAGATTTGTGAATTAATACAGACTTCATTCTGAAAACATAAATCTTTATTAAGCCAATTTGTAATATTAAGAAATATTAATCAGTGGAAATATTAATATCATAATTTAATTTCCTTGCCTTTGTGGTAGAATTGTACTTCCTTCTAGATTTGAGATTAAGAGAAATTTCATTTCTTTCACATCTTTAAGGGATTTATAATTATGTTCTGTAGAACTGCATTGAAGAGATATAGATTTTAATATTTACTTGCACACTGCATTTTTGTTTCATAATTTTTATAAATTCTTATGGAGGCAAATACATATTATCACCCAGTTAGGTCTGTGACTTTACTTCCCATTGGAAAGGTGGCTGTCTAAATAGAAGAATCCTTACTATTTTACAAGACAACACTTCTACATTGTTCGCAATAATAACTACACAGGATCCCATACGTTATTGAAGTTTAATTCATTGATGCTCAATTCATGTCCCAGTACTGGTCAAAGACACTAAAATAAAGTTGTTTTTTTTTTTTTAATTTGTTTTTATTTTTTAGTTATGAAATAATGTGGTGCTTCATAGTTCAAAAATACAAAGCAAATAAATACATTAGTTAATTGTTATAGCATAATTCCTGAATATAGATGATTTGGTTGGCTAATGAGTGTACAAAAATTTATTATAAAATATTAAAAAAATATATCATAGAATCTAAAGATAGTCACAATTCTTTACCTCTCCCTGTATCTACACCCTTTTGTCATGTGACTTTGCAGCCTTTAAAGGCAGCTATAAAGGCAGAGCTCTTCCCACAGGGTGAAACTGACCTAACCTTTTAACTATTTTGGCTAAGAGAATGTGAGTATGGGTTTTGTGGAGTGGATTTCCACTTGATATCTCAAAAGCTATGTGCATTTCTGTTTACTTTTATGTCTCAACCATTACCACCATAAGAACATTGCCAGGCTACCCTGATACAGAATAAGAGACATGTTAAGAAAAGCTGATCACCCCACCCCAGAATATTTCAACAGCTATCCAACATGCAAAAGCATGAGAGGCCCCAATGAGGTCAACAGTGTTTCCCAGTCCATGACTGCAAATGGAATGAGCTGTAGGTATTTACTCTATTTTTCTGCAGGAGCATCGTGGCCATTTTTTTATACATGATTATTGTGACTTTAGATAATTGATAAAAAAACTATTTAAAAATATTTTCAATATCTACCTTAAATTGTTTGAGGATTAAAATGTGAACAAATTAATTGTATGGTGTTCTCATAATACATCTTTTAGATTATAAATTCTAAGGTCTTGAATCATATTGTTAGTTTCCTTTTCATAATGTCTCAAACATTTGCACTTGAACGACTTAGCAGTAACTCTTTAGAAAAGGGTAGAATGAATTAGTGATATGAGAAAAAAATAAATAAAAATCTATAAAAACTTAACAGAAGATTTTCTATGACCCCAGTCCTTTTTGTTTGAATGAAATAAATAGCTGCAGTAAAACTCAAAACGATTAATCCCTAATCTACATTTACTTTACTGAAATATTTTTCCATTCTCGACAGAATTGAATCTTAGTATATTTTAATTAATAAGACTTCTTATGTTTAGGAAAAACTCAGTTCTATTGTTTTAGGTTTCCTTCAAAAATCACAAGTACAACTAACATGAAAATAATTTAATTCATCTTACTTTATCTACATATAAAAAAGATAAAAGTATAATAACAGAGACATTCAAGTGATAGAATAAATGGCATAAAATGCAATTAGAATTTTTGAATCAATAATTATGAGGGTTTCATATCTGTACTTCTTTTTAACTTTGGATCCAGCCTGCTCAATGTCATATTAAATTTATAATTATAAACTGTATTCTTATAACATTTCAATAAAATGTTCACAATAAACCCACTGAAGGTGCTTCCTTTAACCCCTAAACCACAAATTGATGACATTAATCAATGTTAACTCCTGTAATTCTATGGTAGTACAAATAGATACATGTTTTTCATTTAGAAAAAAAATAACATTATTGCAACAAAAATTCAATCAGTAATAAGTTTCAAAGCTCACTGGAAAACTTGTCCTCCATTTAATTCAAAATCTCTTTCAGGCCATTCTTTTGGTAAGGAGTCTGGTGTTTAAGGGTTGATGTTAGTTAACGAAAGTAGTAGACAATAAAAATGCTTTATTTTCAGGGATATACAAGTGAAGACTATTTCCTCTTTTTATCTCCGTTATTTTTAATTTATCTCATTCTTAAACTTTTGACTATGAAAATGTTTTCATTTATTCCCTTTTAAAATAGCCATCTCATATGTATTTGTTTTTCAGCACTTTTAAGGCATTTGCCAATCTCTGCATTTCTTTGTGATTACTCTCTCTGACAATTGCTTGTTTTCCCACTGGAGTGTGCTGGATTTTTATGTTTTGCTCTATGACCTAAGTAAACTAATTAAAAAACTATGTCATTTTTCTTTGTATGTTAGCAAAAAATGGAAAATATAAAACATAATATAAATGCTAATGCCTGGAATTTAGAGGAACAAACAATTATTTTTATTGACCTCTTCAAAATTATTAGCTAATTTAAACAAACTTATTTTAATATCTTATATGAGTTACAGTTATGTCTTATGAGGCATTTAGATTTATAATGATAGTAATCAAGGCTATTATTTATTATTTGCTAAATCCATTTCAGGAAGAGAATTAAACTGATTATCCTATAAAGTCAGTATCAAGGAATTATCTTTATTTTAGCAATGTGGCAGTTGAGGCTTACAAAGGAGAAGTGACTTTCAAAAAGTTGTGGAACTACTAAGTAGTAGAGCCAGAATGTCATCAAGTGTGCCTGAACTTATATGTAATATAGTCAATCACCACTGAGTTTCCAAGATATTTTTTTCTGATAAATTTCAGCATCATCTATGCAACCCTCCTCCCATCATCAGCATGTGTATTTAATTTTTTTCTAATAAATATATCTCTTTAATTAAAAGATAGTCTTTATTTTTGTAGTTATTTTCATATAATAATATAGCAATAATCTCAATTTTAAGAATATGCAGAACCATGATGTTTGAGGATGACAATATTAACTTGAAAGATACCAGTTGAGCATTGTAAGATGATGCTAAATAAGAAAAGGATTAGATATGTTGTCAAGATGCATCAGGATGCTGAAGAATGTCTTTGAATGATGACATTTAAAAAAACACACACACAATAAATGCAATGTCATTCAAATGGCTAGTGTTTAGTTTTTAAATTAATGATTTTCATGCCAGAGCAGACCCATAATATTGATGGGCTTATTTTAATAAAATTGAACCGGAAATTAAAAAGGCTCTTCTAATCTTTGTTTCATCATGAACTAGATTCTGGAAGTCATTTGATTTTGTTAGAACCTCAGGATTCCCATCTATAAAATGAAAGTTGTTAGTCTGTTTAGCATAATAATCTCAGGATCCATTCACGCTATTACAAATGGTAGTATTTTACCTTTTCTTATGGCTGAATAATATTCCATTGTATATATGTACCACATCTTCTTTAGCCAATCATCTATCGAAGGCCACTTCAGTTGTATCCATGAACATACAATGCGATACACATATGACATCTTATTGAATTGTACACTTGAAATCCATATAATTTTATTAACCAATATCACTCCAATAAATTTAATATAGCAGAAAAGGAGGCTGTTATAATCTCTGTGCCTAATTAGTTGTTACAGAAATGCAATCTATTCTAATAAGCTCAATGACATAAAGTGATCATCTACCATGCGTAAGGTTTAGGAACTACATAAATGAAGAAACCTCTACCCTTATTTTAAGGATTTTGCAGTCTCTTATTTGAGGTAGACATTGAAATACATGATATAATGTGATAAGTGCAATAACATTCTTATGTTTAAGGTATAGAAAATATGTGATTCTGTTCATTTAGGCAATTTGAAATTTCCATAAAATGAGTGCCCGCTTTGACAAACTTTTGATTGTATCCTCAAATTTGTTTCCTTTTTATTCCTGAGGATATGGCCCTCCCAACTGCCTGTGATAGATATCAACCTCCTTTGTAGCTGTGAGTGGCCAGGTTAGCAAGTGTCATTTGTGCAGTTTCCTCCCTTGAGCAAAGATAAACTACCTTGAATTTTATCTCATTTTTCTCTGCTTACAGGCTGGAATATGTATTATTTTCATCTCAGCTTGGACCATGCAGAAGAGCCCTATATCCAATAAATGGCAGAGCAAAAGGTCAGGAACCTGGATCCCTGAATGACTTCACTGAGCACAGCTGCCCCACTAATCTAAACCAGCTAGACAGTTACATGAGAAGAAGTGCACTTGTTTGTGTCTCTTTGTTATAATTATCCTAACTTAGCCTTCACCTTAATCGACACACATTTGAAGGAGCTTTTGGTATTACCATACTACCGAAGATGAAGAGCAGAGTAGTTGGAACTAAAGTTGAGAAGGCAGTAAGAAACCAGATCTTTAAGAGGCTTAAATATCATTAACAATATTCTGACGGGAAATAAGATTAAACAGAAAAAAATGATTTGACTGTGAAAGAAAACTGTGTTGTTGTTGAAAATCAATTTGCTTAAAATGACATCAAGTTGTCCATTAAGAAGTGATAGCTCAGATACCTAATAGGATGGCAGCACCACCAAGTAGTCAACATGATCCAGATGAGCTAGGACACTTTATCTAACCAGATCCCACACACATTAAAAAAAATATTGATATTTTAAGTTAACACTCTCTAGTTGAACTTATAAGTCCTGTGAAGTATCTTTCAATATAGTGAAAAGAACTAGCCATCTATGGATACTGTGGTAACTAGTACCTGCACTAATACTTCCAATATTAATCTGATTTAGAATTTGTAACATTAAGTTCCTCTGAGTTTTAGCACACAGTGACATGTCAGTGTATAGCTTTTTAGGCAGTAGAAAATCAATTCCACTTATCAGTCAAGTAGTGACAATTTGTATTGTTTCACTCAACTAAAAGCAGTTAAAACTTATCCTCTTACGTCTCCTCTTACACCATTGATTTTCTTGATGGTCCTCTGCAGATAGTCATAATAAAAAAAATAATAAGCAGGGCAGAGAATATGCCTAACTTACAAATATATATATTTGTTTACAACAAAACATGTTTCCCTTCCTTCTTTTAATCTGGCAATTTCCCCTCACTCTTATGTATAGAAACTAGATACTTAAATATTAATTTTTTAGGGTAAGGTGACCAATGATCCCAATTTTCCCAGGAATGAGGGGTTTCTTGAGAGGCAGGGTATTCAGTGCTAAAACCAAGAAAGTTCTGGAGAAAATGGGAGGATTATTTACCCTATTCCAGGAGGGGATGGGGAGAGAGAAAGAGAGAGAGAGAGAGAAAGAGAGAGAGAAGACAGAAAGGAAGAATAGACAGATATAAATTAAAGCCTTTAGCATTGAGGACATTCATGTTTATAATAATCTAATTTTTAAGCTTTTTTCAATTATAAAATTTTTGTTTCCCACTCTATTTTCAGCTTTGTAACACTGAAGCTGGGAGTCTCAAAATTGACATTTCTCTTTTATCCCTTAATTTCCTCTATCACTAGGGGGATCTGGAAGGAGAGAGATTTTAGAAGCAGTATGAAGAGAAGAGATATTTTCTCTTTCCTATTTATTGCTGTCCCTGAAAAATCAGGTTTTTTGACAATCTCAGCAGGAGAACCTCATTATTCCTTCTTATACGTATCCACATAAGCTGGACAATGCTACCATCTCAGCAATTTTAGTTCCAAATCTTTAGTGCCCTTCTTCTGAGCTCTTGAGTTATAAGCATCAGCCAGGCATCATGCCTTCCTCAGATGTCTCAGCATTGGTTCTGTCTGGCCCCTCCCCCGAGCTTCTAGATTCTGATAATTCTGTTTTCTTTGGCTGGCAGCTACTTCCTACTGTTACTACCTTTATGTTACCTCGATAATCTTTTTTTGCTTTTTCAGCCCTCCAAATGTAAAATCAGATTACCATATTAAATTTTCTCTAGTGTGAATTCCATTTCTCTGTCCAAACCTTGACTGGTGCAAGCATTAATTTAAAATTAAAACGTCCTATAAAAATATTATTAAATAGGTTCTGAAACAAAAAAATAAATTTAAAAGTTACCAACCAATTAGCTAATTAGCTTTTAGCTAAGGTTGTTTACTGTATCAGATTTCCTCCAAATATAATTATGATTTTCTAATAACTAAAAACGAGGTTCTAATTTAGGAAAGGCCAATTGTATCACTTTAAAATTTCATCAGATATTAGAATAAGTAACAAAAGTAAATTTATGAAATCTTTTTATCTAACTAATATAAATACAATTTGCTTGTTTTTTAGAAAATGTAAGAAAACACAGTTTTATACTCTTTAATTATAAAGATGAACTACTCTCTAGAGCACATTTAAATTATGTAGCATATTTACTATTTACTATGTAAATATAAAGGAAACTAAAATAGGAAATTATATAACACACTTAGTTTCCATCCTATTAAAAAATAAATCATGATTCTTATTGCTTTCTAGCTACAAAAAAATAGGCTTATTTATATAGTAATATGACAATATTTTATACTTTTTTATAAACATTTTTAAATGATTAATTTCTAACATAGAAATTTCATTATTTTAAGCACAATTGTAAACTCTTTAATTATATATTAATTTATAATTTAGTTACTTTTCTGAGGTAGGATTACTATTGTTCCCATCTACAAATAAGAAAATGGTGGTGTAAAAAGGTTATATAACTTACCCAAGGTCACATAGATTGTTAGAGCTGGTAGCCAAACCTAGGCAGGCTGATTCCTATTAATAGATGTTCTAAATCACTCTAATTTGCTGTTCCTCAGTCAAGAAATACTATGAAAAGTGGCCTATGTCTAGACGTAAGAGTAACATGAGCTAATCATTCATCATTGTAGAAAATAGGACTCTAAGTAAGCAAGAACAAACACAACAAAATAATATTATCAACTTTTTGTAAGAAGTAGCCAATTATTTGTTTTTATTTAACATCACTCTTTATGCAACAAATATTTTTTAACTCCTGTCTCTACCTACATTTGTCTGCTGCAGAAGAAAACAAATCTCACCAACTGGGGTGGAGATCTGCTTATGAATCTAGTATATATTATAGTTTGAAATTGGTGGGATTTTTTCATGCAGTTTCTTCAGTGAGTGACTTTACTTAATTAGGCAGGTAAAATTTGAGGGAGAATTATTTTTCGTGAAAAATATATTTAAATGGTTTCATTATCAATAAAAGAAACATACATCAAAAAATATAAATTCTTTAGTAAGAACAACATGGCTATATACTTAATCTGTTCTATAATATTATATATTAGAGATTATGTTTAAGATTGAAAAACAGATATGAAAAAGCTCTGATTCTATTGAAGTGGCAAAATATTTACATTTCTCTAACAACATTCATTAACATTTTATCCATTAGGTTAATCTTCATGGTGTATTCCAGGTATAACTCTGGATTTTTTCTGATCTTAATGTGCAAACTATTCATCATGGTTATAGAAGGAGCAGGTGGTATGATTCATAGGAACGTTACTATCAGGACACTCAGTGTATCCTAAGAATATGAGCTGGTGTGGCACATAGGATACAAATAAATAATTGCACATCCAGTTGGTTTCCTTTATATTCCTGATTCTTCCACTAGAGTGTTTCCTTTTCTACAAATGACAAATGCATAGTTTCCTTTTCTGCAAATGACAAATGAATGAAGCATTTAAAGTCATTTATGTCACAATTTCCTCTAAATGATGATGGCTATTTTATTATTATGGATATCTGAGGCTAGAGACAGAAGAGGAAGTACGACGGAATTTTCTCACATTGTAACCTAAGAACATAGATATTAAGTTAAGAAGAAATAAATCATTAGAAGCTATGATTTTGGTTAAAAGTCCCATTCCTTATCTACACAGATCAGACTTCTGACTTTATGTGCTATGCTTAAAAGAGTTGTGGTATTTCATGAATAATTTTAGAGCAGCACTGTCTAATAAAACTTTCCACAATAATGGAAATCTTCTCCATATTCAAATGTGGCTGTTGAGCACTGGAAATGCTAATTGTACACATGAGAATCTAAATTTTTTATTTTATTTAAATTGGAATAGCAACCTGTGACTAGTGGTTATCTCATTAGACACTTTAGCTTTGGGGGTATATAGAGCATAGAGAAATGAGAACTTTTTGGACTTTACAAAATGGATTTCATGGAGCCATGACAATAATGTCAACTATAATTTAATGCAAATACCCTAATGCCTAAAATCACAGAAACTTCCCCCATGACTGTCCTGGGTAAAAGCCTATGTGCAGGAGCTGATAAGGTGTGCTAAGAGCAGAAAACTGACTTCTGACCCATCGTAGCCACTGGCTTGGGACTTTTATCCCTTCACTCTGTCATATAAGTCTGTACTTCCTCTCTCTATGTGTTGCGTGTTAACCTACGTGGGTACCCAATTAGTTTATCTGAAAAGGTTCCACTCAATAAACCTGGCACGGTGGAAAGACACAGTAACGTTCAAGAGTGTTACTTCGATCTATGGCCATGCCTCCCTGAATGAGCCCAATCTCATCTGATCTCGGAAGCTAAGCAGGGTTGGGCCTGGTTAGTACTTGGATGAGAGACCACCTAGGAAGACCAGGTGCTGTAGGTGTAGTAAAAAATAAATAAAAAATAAAGGATTGTAAACTGACAAGATCCTTGCAATCTGTGAGGTCAAAAAGGGTTTCCTCGCCTAAAAAAAATAAATAAATAAAAATAGTATTACTTCAGTAGCTGCTTTTCTCGCTCGCATCAGAGAGGCTTATTTATGGGTAGAAAATACAAGTCATAGGAGAGATGATGGCAGAAAATTTTCAGAGTCCACCAACCTCAAACAAAATTCTATGTACTAAGCCTTCTGTACATGGAGGCAGGTTTTAAGCAAAGAACATATAACATACTAGAGCAACAGATGATGTGTGTTATAACCTCATGAAATTATAAAATAAAAGTCTTGAAGGACAATTTATATTGTGTCTCATTTAATATTTAAATATAAATTAAAACTTAGACATTAAAACTTAAAACTGTGGTCACTCAAAAACAGAATTATAGACATTATTCATTTGATTAAAATTTAAATAAACAACAACTAAATGTAGGCTGATAATCAAAGATAGCATAAGCTACCTAACATTGTAAGCATTATTACTATCCTGTTTGATAGAAAACTCAGAGAGATTAAATAATGTTCCAAGGTGTTTTATTGTAGCATAATAAGAAATATACATTTTGGTCTTAATACCCAGCTCTTAGCCAGAGCTCCTAAAACCCTTATAATTTCCTGTGATAAAAGCAGTAGGGGCATCATTCGTTAGATGTTTTTTCCATCCCTGGCTTCCGAAAACTCCAGAGCCATAAAGTTGAAATGAGTACCTTTTGTTACTCTTGAGAAGCCACTTTTAACTGTATCTTCTTAAGGTGACTTTTGAAAAGCCCCTAAAGATGGAGGACTGGATACCAGGGGAACCAGCCTTCTCATTAGAAGATTGGAACTTTCTGGTTTACCCCTTGAACTCTAGGGAGAGAGAGGGGCTGGAGGTTAAGTTAATTAATGGCCAATGGTTAAATCGATAATGCATATATAATGAAGCCTCTATAAAAACCCTAACCAAAGGGGTTCAGAGACTTTGTTGGTGAACACATTCACATGCTTGAAAGGTGACACATGCTAACACCTTGGGGACAGAAGCACCTGCACTTGGGACCATTTTGAACTTTGCCATATAAATTTGTCCACATACCTCTTCATTTTTATTTTTTAAAATATCCTTTGTATTAAATCCATACATCCATAAACTGTTTCCCTGGATTCTATGAAATGTTCTAGCAAATTAGCAGACCTGAAGAAGGGTCTGTGGGAACCTCTGATTTGTAGCCAAGTTGGATAGAAGTTGGGGTAACCTGGGGACCCACTACTTGCAATTGGCACCTGGTGGGGAGCAGTCTTGTGAGACTGAGCTCTTAAACTGTGGGGTCTGTGCTGACTGAGTGGTTAGTATCAGAAGCGAGTTAAATTGTAGAATATTTAGTGTCTGCTAAGAACTAGAAAATTGCATGGTGTAAAAAAACCTACACCTAATAAGTGCTTGACTGAGAAATTTAAAATGTAGAGGAAGCAGTAGGTGTTGCAGAGATTATAAATGGGGGACCTCATAAGCAAACTCCAGTGTGACTCCAAAGTCTGTTTTTTTTCCCCCTCTATATGGCCTGCCTTCCAGGACACTGAATTCCACAAAGTTAGGGATGGAACACTTGGGGTCAACACAAAGCCCTCTCTGTGGAACTTTGGGCTACAGTAGGTTGCTCACCAGAGGTAGATCATAAACCCATCCACAAGGAGTGCTCAGTGAGTTGCAGCACTATAGAGGACAGGACTAAATGTTATGAGATATGCCTCGTAACAGTGAGGAAAAGATCAATTATGTTTAAATTAGTACCAAAGTCATTTTAGCTTTATAGAAGTGTGCCTGGATTGAATAAAAACGAATCATTTTCCAGGTGATCTAGAGGGATTACTTACTATCCCAGGATGCAGTAATTTCAAAGTGACAAAGATATTTCTGCATCAGTTGTAAGAATATCTATCAGTGATGTGCTGCTGCACCTGGCATTTACTGGCCTATGAGACATGACTGTTTAATTTTGGGAATTTCACAAGTGTGTTGCCCCATATTGGTAGCTTGAAACTGGCAATGGTGGCAGAATTTATGCCATGGAAAATTGAATGTTACAGATGACTGACTTCCAGACTTCGAAAAGTTGGTTGTTAAATATTTACCAGCATACCACTGCCCTTTGAGGGGCTCTGGTTGGTGAGAGTTACCAAAGTCAAGTAGTCAACTTTAACTGTAGGTTTTGTTCCAGCTTGTCATGTAATTCTATTCTTACTTCTTCTATGCCTCTGTGAATGCTATTTTCTACTTCTCTCCTTCTCTACCAATAAAAATTCTACTTATCATTTGCCAGAAAATTTCCCCAGCTACTTTAATTTGTGGTATTTACTATCTTCTGTTATTTCATCTAATCTTATATTTTATGTCATTCAGTTTTCATTTCATCTATTTCACTGTTTCATGTATATTAATCTCTTTTTTCAAATAAATGGAAATTATCTTATATTTATTTTTATTTTGTATATTTCATAGCTCCAAGTATGGATTTGTAGGTCATTATAAGTACTTGACTGAGAAATGTAAAATGTAGGAAATACAGTGAAAACCCTAAAGATTTTTTTTACCCTGATTTTCACTTACTTTGCCAACATGCAAAATCAAATATATATTTTAGGAGGAAGTCCAGCTCTGCCTCTTCCTCTTCTATATCCACACAGGTAAAGAAAAACACACAAACATGCTAACTGGTTATTAAACTTAATGGAGCCGTTAAGGCTGCCTGCTTATTGTACTATATTTCCATTGTTCATTTCTTCCACTTGGATACATAAAGATATCTCAAATTTAACATGTCCAAAAATAAGCTTCTAGTCTACATCTTTAAAACTGGAGCTCATAAAATCATCCCCATCAAAGTTCATAGTGACATTGTATCATATAGCTTTTGCTGTATAACAGCCTCCCTCACCTCCCAATGTCGTGGTTAAAGACAGAGTTTCGTTGTTTAACATTTAAGTGAGTTGGCAGGTTGGGCTGGTATCAGCTAGGTAATTATTCTATTGCTCTCAGCTGGGCTCACTGATGCACCTGAGGTTAGCTTCCAATCAGCTAGATTGGTTTTGCTTTGAGGAATATATTGGTTATTATCAGAGACAACAAGGGTGATTGGGCTGCACATTTCTCAACATCTGGAATCCTGTTTGGGCTTGTTGGCATGGAGGCTTAGAGTTCCAGTTAAGCAAGAGAGAAAGTCCCAATATGCAAGTACTTTTTAAGTCTTATGTATTAGTTACATGGCTAAAGCAATTCGTCTGGCCAAGCACAGGTTCAGCATAGGGTAACAACAAATAGGATCCATTGGCACAGTTAATGTGAGACAGCATAGGAATTTGGGTCCTAGGCAGAAGGAATGTCCGGTGGCCAGGAAAAATACAGGATAAGTTGACCATAAGAATGTCACCACCCTATCACTCCATACACAAAAATGCAGAAGTTATTATTTTCTCTCTTCTAACACTTCCTTACAGAAGTTAAAACCACTATCCCACAGGAACAGCTAAGGTTTAGCTGCTGTAGGCCTTCTTTGGGGGGCTGCGGCACAGGTGATAAGGGACAGTCTTCTATTTCGTCCCATAGCACAGGGGTGAACATAGTTACCAGGCAACACAGCTGGAAAAAGGAAGCCCACCACTTACAAAAAGCTTGCCTTTTCATGCAAGTGTGCTTTGTCCTCAGCTTATGAAAGCAGACAGGCAGAGTCAGTCTCCCAGTCAGTTCGAATGGACCTTTCTTTCATCTGTGCTGCCTCCCTTGTGCTCTAGTGTAAGCTTAATAAAATTTGTCTGGAAATTTTTCTGGGGTTTCCTCTTAATTTCTATCTTTGAGAGCCCAAGAACTCAAAGGCCAGTAATAAATCCATTTTGTCAATCTTTATTAACTCAAATAAAATCTTAATGTCATATTTGATGACTCCTTATCTTGGACCCCACATGTAATATGGAATAAATTCCTACAGGTTTTACCTTTAAAATATATCCAGAACCCAAACATTTACCACCAGCACTCCTTTTCCATCCTGTAAATTATCCTCAATCTTTACTGAGTTTGCTAAAGGGTAATAACTACTCTTCCTCCTCCCACTTAACCCCAGGTCAATCTGTTCTTAATATTGCAGTCTGAATGATTTGTTAAAATGTACATCAGATCATGTCATTCCTCAAAGCCCTCCAATGATTTACTACTCACAAAAAAACTAAATATATTAAAAGGCCCACACCCGCTACAAATTTTAGTGCACTGAAATCATTTTGATTTCATCTACCATATCCCCTCTATCTGATCAGCTCTAGCTACATTAATCTCCTCTCTATTCTTCAAATTCATTTAGCACATTTGCATTCAAGTACTTTTCACCTATGATCTCTCTCCCTGTAACACTCTTGCAAACAGATCTCCACATTGTTATCTCCCATTTTATTTGATCTTTTTATAACCTTTCCAGCGAGACCTTTCTTGATCATTGTTGAAAACTGTAGACCCTAACTTTGTCTAATTGTTCTCATAGAAATTATCATCACCTAACTGCTGTACATTTAACTTATTTACTCTGTTTATTGTGTCTTCCCTATCATTAGAATATGAGCTCTATGATTCTAGAAATTGTTGTTAGTTTGTTTACTATAATATCCTAAGAATTTAGTGTATGTCGGCACATAGTAGTAAATTAATAAATTAATGTTTGCAAATCTTTGAATAAATGAAGTATTAATAATTGGCTGAAACTATCCTATGTACAAGACATGTAGTAATGAATGTCAGACTAAGTTCTTTTGGTAGATTGTATTGTTGTTTCCAATTATTTGATGCACTCCCTCTAAGAGGAATATAATCCTTACTCATTATCATATGACTTGCATTATATATCCAAGTTAAAAATATAATATTTTCTATTCAAGTGACATTAAGATTGACCATACTATTGGCTATGACCAATGGCATGTAAGCAAAATTGATGTCATTGCCAAAGAGAGATTTTAAGAGCCCATGTAGTTTCCTACCATTATTCTTTTCTCTGTGCCATGAGAATGAATGTCTCAGATAGTGGCTGCTTCTTCAGTCTTAATTCCAGAATGATTACATGTGAAACAGAGCCTCAGCTGACACAACTGACATATAATAAGAACAGACATTAAACTTTGTGTTTTTAAGCCAGTAAAATTATGCAGTTATTTGGTATAACAAAATGACACAGGAAATACCAACATAGTTTCTAACCACATGAAGTGTACAGATACAAAAGGAAAGCCATCAAACCTACTGTAATATTTTTTATAGTCTACTTAGTTAAGTTTAAATTATAAGGGAATCAACTGGACATGAAAAATTTACTTATTACAAAGAAACAGAATTCAGGTGTGTCTGAAGAATGCTGGGCACTTTGCCCATATTTCTTATAATATGTCTTCATTCTGGCCAAACTCATACTTTCTCACATCTGTTTATTTGGTGTCTTTTTGTTCTTCAGTGACACCGTATGTAGAAGCAAGTCACTGAGATGAGGAGAAAAATGTAAATTTGACCAAATTGTCACAGTTTAATGGAGTTCAAAATTCCTATTATATTAAGTCATTTGAAACCTTTAAAATATTCTTATTTTATAGATTTTGATGTAAGTAGCTTATTGCAAAAAAAAAAAAAAAAATACGACATTTCATGTGTGAGAGTCATGGTTTGAACCTAATAGCCCACTGAATCTCTGTGAATAGAGCCAAACAATGATTCCCATGTATAAGCAAGTAAGTATAGGGGATAAAATGGCAAGAGGGAATGAATACGATTTCCAACTAGAAAGAATTTCTATAAGCTTATACCTGGAAGTTCATTCTCAGAGGCCAAACTGAACTGAATCTAACAACATGCTTCTTTGTTCTTTGTTTGCCTATGTGTGCCAAGTTTTACATAAACCAAAAGCAATGTATAACATGTTGTGGGAAAAAAATAGTCTTGACATTCATAAAGTTACCTTGCTTCTCAGGTAATTTTTTATTATGTTACTGAGTGTTAGAATTAAATATATATATATATATATATATATATATATATATATATATATATAATTATGTTCCTGGGAATGAGCAAGTGAATAAAAATCTGGGTAAAATCCAGTGACAGTAATACATACATGGTGGAGAATAGTTAGGAAATTCAGTGTCAAATGTAAGCTGAAAGGAAGAGGTATGTGATAGTGCCATATAGTGATATTACTCATATTAATTTTTAAAATATTCTGTAAACCTGTGTTTTCAGTTAAAGCCTTTCAAAAAAATATTCCTTGAGATCAAGATTTGTGTTTCTTTTTCTTTCAATCATAAAATACCTCACATATTTCACATATACATTAGAAAATAATATTTAATCAGAAACTATGGTTTTCAGGATTTTATGTAATATTTGAAATTTGAAGGAGAATGTGTGTGTGTGTGTGTGTGTGTGTGTGTGTGTGTGTGTGTGTGTATCAATTATGAAGTGGCATAATAAAATAAATTTCTGAGGACTGACTACCTAACATGAACTAGTCATTCCAAGACAATGTTTCCTCTAACATTTTGCTTCTTTCTTATGAACCTATTACCTCCAGAGGCAAGCACATTCCTGGATCTTGCTTTATTTCCTGATCACTAACTCTTTGCTGAATTCTTATTATTTATTATCCCACTGTGTTTAAAACTATATAAAGACCTTATGTTTACCATCTTTGTACACTACTCTAATATATGTCTTAGTCCATTTGGGCTGCTATAAAAAAATTACTAAAGACTTGCTGGCTTAACAACAAAAATTTATTCCTCATGATCCTGAAAGCTAGGAAGGTGAAGATCAGTGTGCTAGCCAGCATTGTCAGATTTGGTAAAGGCTTTCTTCCTTGTTCACAGATGGTCATGTCCTCACATGGCCGAGAAAGAGAAAGTAAGCTCTTTCCTGTCTCTTCTTATAAGGGCACTAATCTTATTTTGAGGGCCCCATCCTTGTGAACTAATTACCTAAAGACTTCATCTCCAAATACCATCATATTGGAGTTTAGGGTTTCAACACATGAATTTTGGGATGACACAAACATTCAGTCAATAATAGCACCTGGACTAATAAATTATTATAATTAAAACAATATAAATGTACAATCATAATAATGTTGGGATTAAATTATTGTTTTTTGATATTTATTTATCTTCACAACTATATGAACCAGAGCGAAAATGTATAATATAATTTCCAATTTAGAACTGATGGTGTTGATTTTCAAAGAAGATAAGTGCTCTTTTCAAAGTCAGGTTGCTAGGGGAATAACTACATCCAGCCCCCAGGTACCTGACTAATATTCTGGTGGTGAATAGTTAGCGAGTTCCTACAATGTACCAAAAATTATTCTTACCTTTTGCCAACAAAGCTGTAAGTTATGAACAGTTACTATCCTCAATTTTCTGTTAAAGAAACTGAGACTCAGAGAGGTTAAGCAATTCACCCATGATCACACAGCAGGAAAATGGTAATGCTGATATTTATGGCAAGGTCCTTATAACTACAAAACACATTCTCTTAACCACCTAATTTTGTGATCCTAACTATCTTAAGTCATTTTTTTATATACTAAACATCAATGCAATAGGATTTCAGTGGAAGGTTCAATATAGGTTAATGTATTAGAAAAATTTGTTAAGGAGAAAGCACAAGATTTAAATAAGCTGGGTAAAAGAGAGAATACCTAGTAAAGTAAAATGATAAAAAATAGAGCAGTAAAGAATGTAGAAATAAGCAAGTCATATGAGGTGATAACCGAGTAGCTTAGTTATTACCTTTCCAAACCTAGAGCCATACATCCAGATATGAAAGTTGATCAATTTTGAATAATTTATCCAATACTTGTGTAGTTCTATGTATGCATCAGGAATCAGATCTTCATTCACAGAATCTATGCAGTAGCATAACTAAATGTCAAAACTCAACCACAGCCATGATCATTGTCCCCCCCTATTCACACAGCACTTTATTTCATAGGGCTATACCATAGTATTTCTTAGCAATCTATGCTTGAAAAAAGTCACTATAAATGTCTTCTTTAAAATTCAGACAACTGAATGGAGAGGTAATCTCAAGCTCATTTCCTCTTTAGTTAGTCTCTGGATCATAACATGCTCAGAACCTCACCTACTGGTGTTTTAATCACAACGCAAGGATGTGGTTTCGAGCTGACAGTGATAGAATCTGTATTATGAATTAAAGTTCTGCAAGTTATAGAGTAGGAGAATAATATTATAAAACAAGGTAATAATGGCAGAAATTGAAAGGTAAAAAAATATGGAGAAGAATATTGTAGGAGATAATTTAAAATCATTTGGTAATTATTCTGGAAGGTATGATAAAGGAATATGTAATTATTTATAAGTGGGAGTGTGAAATAACCCAATCTGTGAGTTAGAAAGAATTTTTGTCACCAAGTAATGAATCTTTAGAGATGAAATGTTAAGATCACAAGCTCTCTATTAGCAAATTTTAAAAAATTATTCATTAATCAACCAATATTTGGTAAGTCCCTAGTGTATGTTAGACACTTCTCTGCTACAGTGAAAAAGGTAGATGTGATTCTAGCCCTTGAAAAGCCCATAGTACAGTCGAAAAAACAGAAATTAAACAATATACGTTGAAAGAGTATTTTAAAAGAGTTTCAAAATTGTATGGGATTATAAGGCAAGGTAATATTTTCTCACTAGAAACTTATGAAATAACATCAGTATTAAATATCTCATGATTCATTGCAGTTCTGCTTTTTGGAACTTCTGACGAAATCATTAGTTATGTTTTTATTCTAAATATTAATTCGCTCATTTTATCGAACTAAGTTTGCAAGAGTCAGTTACCAAATGCATAAAACCAATGTATTTATAATGGTATCACTTATAAAAATCAAATTTAAAGGATTTAGAATTCTCACATATAAAAACCATTAAGAATAACTGAAAATGGAAAAAAAGAAAAATATTGTCTGATGAGGTAGGACAGAATATTTGGATGAATGGATGTAGAGAAAAAAACCTCAGAGGCTTTTGAGCCACATTTCTTTACTTAAGAAGAGGAAAAGCTTTGAAATGAGTGAACATAGAACATTTTATGGAAATACATGGAGGAATTATGTAAACATGTGAATGAATTATTTCTGTGAATATTAGAAATTCTTTGTATTTTCTATATGTAAAACCTAGGGTGGTATTATATTGTATTATTTTATGTGTTTATCAGTTGTTGCATAAACTGGATTGTGAGTCAAACTGCAAGTTAAATACATGTTTAGTTTTGAAAAGCACATTGGTAAAAACAAACCTTAGTGTGAAAATTGGAAATAAAAATGGGATTCCTTCTCAGTCTTTGTGGTTATGAGACAAAGAGACTCCATTCCCAAAGAGAAAATTAGACATCCTTATATAAAGTGCATGAGTTGAAAATTATTTCTTCAGTGTTTTAATAATCATAATGTTCATTGATAAAACCTCCGACTTAGTAATTAATCGATATATCTGCCAGGAATGATCCACCATCAATTTTGAATCTTTTTGAAGCTTTTTCCAAAAGCTTAGAGAATTGTACCCTTGATAAATCTTTACTGATATGTTAACCAATTAATAAGTGATAAAGCAAACATGCTCAAATTGTCTTGAAGTGAAAGATATTAATAATTCATGAAATAATTTATAATAAATATAGACAAATGAAGGCTGACATTCTCATCTATGCTGGCAGATTGTCAAATACAGTTTATCATTGCTTTTATTTAACCTTTTGCCTGTCCAAATATAGCAAACATACTTAAACATGATTTGAAAACTGAAACACTGAAAACATTAGATGAGTATTTAAGTAAGTAATTTGGGTATTCTTCCACAACTCAGGTAGAAAAGTTATTGATATTCTTAGTGTAGATCTTGTTGGCTGGCACATTTGAGATATCAAATTAGGGGAAAAAAAAAGAAAAGAAAGTACTGGCAGAATTAAGTAAAGTAGGGAGAATGATATCCACGAAAATGAGTCAAGATTTAGAGAAAAAATACATAGGAGAATAAATTTCGCGGTACATTTACTTTTATGCCTAAATGCCTTTATTTTAGCTTCCTCTTCTTTATGATCATCCTTTTTCCCCTTCTACCTTATAAATTAATACTTTGTCTTTAAGGTGGAGTAATAATTGTCTTCAGCATTATTGCGCTATATACATTTATTATCACATTTGGAGAGGTAGGCCTTATTATGCCCATTTTACAGGTAACAAAAGAGAAGCCTAGAGAATTTCAAATACTTACCAAAGTCATATAGCAAGTGGCAGAATCAAGAACAACTCACATGCTCCCCTCACAACAGACTTGTAAATCCTCCAAACATAGGTTTTCACTGTCAGTTACCTTATTTTTCCAATGAGTGTAAGAAATGAACTTTTGGGTATGAATTCCTGTCACATTACTTTTAGTGCACACCGTATCCTCCACTCAACCTCCTCCCATGGGCCATCTTTACTTTGTAGACTTAATAGCTATATTCTCTCATGGAGACAGACTTTCACTCACATGATGCCATCTGTGGGATTCTTATAATAGTGTTTTATTATAAATATTTGATATTTCATGAAATATGAGATTCATTATACTTTTACTCTGCCAATTTTTGAAGTGAGAAAAATTGAATAAAAGATGTATTTTAATTAAGGGATGACATGTAAAATGAACTTTGACATACCTATGTGAATGTATAAGATAAACACAAATATCAACACTACTATGATTTGGGTTTCATCTTCAAATCTTTGGAAGAAAAAGAACATATCTAATAAAGATGATAATATGTCCTTCAGTTAGAGAAATAAATCTTGTAGAGTTTCATTACATAACATTTTTTCTTGTTTATGTTACCAAAATGGTAAGAGTAGGGGGTATAAATAAGATCATATATGATTTTATCATTGCCTTTCTAGTTATGTGACTTACAGTGAACATGTGTGCACATGTGTGTGTGTGTATGTGTGTGTGTGTGTTTGCCACATATTCTTAATCTGGTAACTATATCATATGGTATTTAACTTAATTTTGAGAAGAACTCTGTCCAGATGTTTCACATGAGATTTCACCCCTAATGTCAGGGTTAGGATAGGCAAGTGGGAGATGTTAGTCTGACCAAATGAAATAGAACAATTTCTTGCACACAGTAATGACCAAGTGATAAGTAATTAAATAAAGCCATTGAGATATAATGATGTTTTCTCTTCCACTGAAAAAGAGGTAGAGACTCTTCCCTGTGGGATTTAAACCTGAGAGTCTGGGGATTGAGAACAAAGCCAGTGTATTCTATTTAGAGCCAAGACATGAAAAATAAGTTCTGTTACATTTGAGGATGTGGATCAAGCTACACCTGAAAACTTACAGCTGGACATTTCAGTTACATGAGGCAATAAAATTTTTTGTGTTGTTGTTTAAGCCAGTTTAAATTGTTGCATTTCCTGTCATCTGCAAGAAATAATATTAACCAATACAAAACAGATGACTTGGATACAGAGACTCAGAAGAACCCAGTTTATATTATTAGCTTTAAAATTCAGAATTTCTAAGAAAAAGTGTTTTGCATAGAAAATGGAAAATAGTTTGGAAATGGTGATATGCAGGAAGAAAGAGAGCTGAAAGAGTATTCGTGTCTGCACTGACATTTGGTTATCAATAACAATAATACTTATAAAGCAGATTATTGTTTAAAATGACAAACAAGGCAAATGTGGTCCCTGCACTCACACAGCTTTTTGGAGCAAAAGACAATAAGTAATTTTGATAAATATGTAAATAGAGTTTTGATGATTCAGTTAAGCATAATTTTGATGAGTTCTAGGACCGCTAAATTATACAATAAAAAACACATGGAAAGCTTGCCTGAAACATGGTATTCAAGCTGCCACCAGAGGATTTGAGGAGTAAGCTTAGGTGAATGGGGATGGCAGGAGGTCGTGAGTTGGAGCCAATTAAGTATGGCGGAGACTTGTGCCAGAAGGTAAAGACTGACTTTAAAAGATTTAAAATCCCAATGTAGCTGAGATGTAGTGGTGGAAAAGGAAATGAAAGATACTTGTGAAGGACAAGCTGACCTGCTGGACCAAAGAATCTTTATTGGTGGTAGAAGAAGTCAGGCAGCTGCTGGTGGATAGGGAAGGATAGGAGGAATCAAAGGTTAGGAGGTCCCAGTGAAGTTGTAGAACAGGGGATATAGTAATAAGACAGATGGATAAGAGTGAAAGGTATGAAATCATGATTCCAGATAAGAAAAGTTTATGGGAATGACGGAGTTCAACATATGGTTGAGAAGAATCGTTATCAAGGTTGAGTAGAAAGAAAATTTCTTGGAAATAATAAAGTTCAGGTCTCAGTAGTGTTAGATGAGTCATACATGTTACTCATATCGCCCAGTTTGATGGTAAGAATTGGAGTGTAGCAAAAAACAAGTAGACAAATGCCAAGTCTTCAAAGACAAGAACATTTGTATATGTTGTATATGACATATACCAGGAGGCAAATAAAATGTTGAGAGTTACTTATTACCGAAGGCATAAACTATTACGCAAATGCTAAGTATTTTATTTATATACATTATGTATATAATTAATTCACTTTATTCTTCTCTGGTCGGTACCTGATACTTTTGATTTTATAGAAGATGAAGTGAAACTATGGAGTGGAGTAACGAAGTAACTTGCCAGAAGTTACATAGTCAGGATTTGAACTCTTGTACTTTGATTCCAGAACATATACTCTTAACACATACACTCTATGTTAAAAGTAAATTTCATGAGTGTCAAAGAAGTAGAAAAAATGGCAGTGAGAAGACAAAAGAAACTGACCCCAGCAGGAGTTTTAGAGGTATATTAGAAAATAATATAGGGAGAAATAAAGAGGGATATACACCAAGAATTATAAAGATACCAATTGAACAGGTGAATCATTTGATTTCACTTGAGGTCTGTGAGGTAACAGTTGTTACTTTTTCATGTGTTTTGCAAATGTAGGCCCTGTGGTGAACAGAGTGCAAGCTTGAAATAAGAAACATCAATTCAAACTTCAGACTGTTTGCAAAATTGTTGTAATGATTTACTTCACATCCACACTCTTGGTAGTTTGTTCCCAGGCTGACTATGCTCTTGGCCATAGGACAGTAACTGACATGATTGTGACTTGATTTGGCCAAATGGGGCAAAACCAACATGATTCAAGGAAAGATTTTGAAAGTGCTTGCTCATTAAAATATTCTAATTCTTGTGGCTCTTGGGAAACTTGCAAACATCACCATGTGAAAAGCCCCTGCTAGTCTGCTAGATAAAGAGAGCCTCATGGCTCTTGTTTATTAATGAATAATGCTTAGATTCATTAATCTTATAAAATTTATTTTTTTGGGGGGGGATTTTAGTATCTACTAAGTAGGTCTTTTTTTATTCATATTTTTCTTTACTTCAATATTTTTCTTGTTTCTCTCATTTTAACTCTTTCAACCTCAGTTTTCATGTTTGATTAGCATAGTCTGACATAAAACACATGATAAATAAATCATTACATATTTTATTAATAGAACCATAGCTATAGTATTTTTCACCATTCATATTGTATTTCAACACTTCAGAATAAACATTGGTTATAATGATTACTTTGGAAAAATATGTTTTTTCTCTGTAAAATGATTTCAAATTTAAGGAACAATCATTATTATTATCCTTATTATCAGTTTTAGCTTTGTTATTTATTAAATAAATCATAGAAGAATTCATTTAGAATACTATTCAGTTAACAAATATAAAATCAATATAAAAAATAAAAGTTAATAAACCAATGAGCTATATATTTAAATCATGCCTACAGATTTTTTCTCTATTTTTAAAATTTTTTCCTACTTTTTAAAATTTATTTATTTTAATTAGTTTCAAGTATACAATACATTCGTTAGGCATCTATATAGTTCATAAAATGCTCCCTCCAATTGCTCACTCCCTCCCCTGACCCTACACCTAGCCTAAGTATTAATGCTAACTGCATTCCCTATACCGTGCTCCCCAAACCTGTGACCATCCATCAGCTACTAATTTGTACTTCTTTAACCTTTCACCTCATTCTGCCAGCCTATCGGTAGATTAGGGTTTATTAATTTTTTTCTCTAAGGACAGTGAATTTTAATTGGTATTTTTATATATTCTGTACTAATTAATATGCTTCAGTGTGTATGAAATATCATAATAAGGCTTATCATGCTATTTATTTAAATCTAAAATTTAAAAAACTTAATTAATACACATATTAATCACTCTAACATCATTATCAATGCTTTAACAAGTTGAGGTAAATAATATAGCTTTACAAGTCTAGGATTTACAGTTTATTTGGATACACAGGTAAAAGAAATTTAGAATGTAGTTACATAACATAAAATACATGTATTTAGTATTTAACAATATGATTTCCCTTTGACTTTTATGCAAAAATTACCTATATAGTTATAATTATATGCATGTCAGATTTAGAGAAACAGCAATAACTACTTTAGGTTTGACATTAAGATGGCATGCTGAATAATTTCCATATTTCTTGTCATTTATAAGATAGAATATCTATTATTTTATTGTCACAGCTATTAAAAAATCTATATCTGATTAAGTTCTACATACTATTCACTGGGCTTAGCATAAGGATTTTTAATTATATGAAGCTAGGTCACTTTAGGCTTTGGCATATTAATCATTCAGGGATGTTAGCTCCATCTCTTGTTAATATTATACCTTGGCATTTATTCATGGTATTTTTACATTTTTATAGATCATTTCATGTCATATTTTCAAAGGAGTCAAGATGAACTGTTTTCTATCCTGTCTCAGCACTGAGCAGAAGGAACCGGAGAAATGTTCTGAAGAATGATCAGAATAAATGCTCAGTCAAATGCTTCATAAGCCACAAAAGTGGCTTAATCAATGTGTGCTTCTAAAATATGAAAGTGGAAGAGATATAAAGACTTTCTTTTCCTCTTCTATAATTCACAGCACATTTGGACTGTGATCATTGCAATACAGTCAGAAGAAAAAGAACAAACTGGTGCCAAGGAAAATAGAATGACAAACGAAGATTAATTATAGAAAACACGCACCATTATTCTAAAATTAGTTCAATTAAATAGATAGAGAAATATAACAACTGTGAACAATAGCTAATATTTCATTTTGTATTTTTTCTCTCCTCAGTTTTTTTTTTTTTTTAATATAAAATGGAGACTGATATGAGCAGGATACTCTAGACCTGACATGTTTTCCTCTGATTAAAAAAGGACAATACAAACAAATATACAAACTAAAAGTAACATATTATCTAAAATGCTTGAGGTTTAGTTCAGAGTAATCTTTTATTCACCTCCCAGATGTATGAAGGTAACATGTCAGTGTTCCCTAAAGTGATATTTTATGGAACATAAGTCCCAAGATATATTCCAGGACCAAAAATCCAGGGGGCAGAATGACTCTATGGTTAAAAGCAATTCTTTCTTTGAATAGTCACAGTTACATTAACCTTTTATCAAAATCTTTTGATTTGATAAAGAAGCTTATTTAATGTTTTTTAACCCGATTTTCTCAAACTTACTTCTCATTATATTCTTTTCTATATATTGCTCTCTTCACAGTTAGTATTACTTGCCAGTAAAGTGGACCTTCAGGTCAGAATGCCTTGGTTCAAATCCTGACTCTGCTACATTCTCGATGCATCATCTAGACAAGATATATAACATTGTTTTTAAAATGATGCTTTTATTTGAAGAAAAGTTTAGACTTATGGAAAAATTGTGATGATGATACCGTGAGTCCCTATATACTTTGCACTCAGTTTCCTCTGTTAATAACATCTTATACTGGTATATTTGTTACAATAAATGCACTAATAGTGATACATTATTTTAAATTAAATTCCATAGTTTATTCAGATGTCCTTTGCATTGAACTAATTTTTTCCCCTTGAGGAACTTATTTAGATTACATTACATTTAGTCATTGTGTTTCCTTAGGCTGCCCTTGACTTTGAGAGTTTCTCATTTTCCTTGTTCTTTGTGACCTGCCTTAATTGTTTTAAGTAGTATTGGTCAAGTGTTAGAGTGTCCCTCAACTAGAATATGTTTGATTTTTTTTCCATAATTAGACTATGGTTATGGATTTTTAGGAGAAAGACCACAGAAATAAAATATATTTTTATCACTTTATATTTAAGAGTATACACAGTCAACATCCATATTCACAGATTCATTCAACCATGGATGGAACAGTGCAAAGGTTATGTTGTTGCTAAAGTGTACTACATAGTTAGGTCTATAATGGTTTCATCTGTATTGAACATGTACAGACTTTTTCTTTCCTGTCATTATTTCCTGAACAGTACATTATAATGACTATATTTACATATATACATTGTATTAAGTATTATAAGTAATAGAGAACTTATTTAAAATATACAGGAGGATGTGTGTAGGTTACATGCAAATACTATGCCATTTTATATAAGGACTTGAAAAGCCACAGATTTTGCTATCTGCAGGGTCCTGGAACAAATCTCTTGCAGATACCAAGGGATGTACTATCAATATGGCTTATCACTACTGATGCTGACAGAACACTTGGCTTAAAATAGTCAGTGAATTTTAGAAGGAAGTTACTTTATGCAGCCTTCACTTTTGAAGTGGGGAATTATGCTTCACCTACTTGAGGGCAAGATATCTACCTAAATTATTTGAGATTCTTCTGCACAGGAGATTTGCCTCTTCTCTATTTATTTTTTTAATTTATCTAGTTGCTTTATTGACATCAATATGAACTCATGAATATTTATGCTTTGGGTTATAATTCAGTAATACTTTATTTATTTTTTTCTTCAAATTGCTTAAACTTTGGCCATTGGAGCACGTTCAGTTGGCTTTTGCATCCCATTGCCATATTCCAATCATCATGAGCTTTTTAAATTTGAGCCCTTCCTTACTTTCTGACATGACAAGATGTTTCAGGCTCATCTTATATATTTATTTCCTTAGTCCTAGAGTTCCAAGGACCTTTGATCCCTTTTATTAAAAATCAAGATCTAGGTGCTAGGTTTACTCCTTTCTACTGGAGTTTCATTGTTTCCAGGCCCTGCCAGCTGTAAGAATACAAAAAACAAAAAGATATATAAATATATAATACTAATATGTAAATGTATATATGTATATATATTTATATATATATACCCATATATGACTATATATGCTAATTTGTTTATATACATTACAAATAAATATTCTTATATTTAACCATCTATATTTATACTAAGATAAATGTGAGTATATTCGGATGTCTACAACCCTAATCCATTACCATATAAATTATTTTAGCTTCCTTTTGCTGATGCATAAACTCATACTCTTAACAATGAGAAACATGGCTCTCAATGACCATCTATTTACTTAATTGTTCAGTCCTAGTATACATGTATAGTGATATTGGAATTATTAACCTGAACCTTTTAAGAACAAATTTTATCAGTTACAGTAAAGTGTTTAGTTCACTGTATAGTTTCTTTTGCTTTTGGTCTTATAGACTCCTCTCCTTACCAAAGTTGCTTAGGTCAGCATCTATTTTCCTCACACCCTTCAGTATGGTTGTTTCATACATTCATAAAAGTAACATCTTGTTTTGCCGATATCTCCTGACCTCCTAAATATTTATTTTTAATTTGCATACATTGTTTCACTTTTTGTATTATAAAGTAATGTTTTGACAAATGCATAGTGTCATGTAGCTACCATTACAATGTTAATATAGATATTCACAGCACTAAAAAATTCCCTCTGTGCTTTACCCTTCTTCATTCCCCTAAACTTTCACAGCCATTAATCTTTGTCTATAGTTTTACCTATTTTTAGAATGTCATATAATTAGAATCAAACAGTATGTAGGCTTTTAAGATGGACTCTTTTCACTTACCATTATGCATTTAAAATACATCTACTTTTTTAATAGCTGATGACTTATTTTTTTTCTTCTGAAAAAATATTCTAATTTGTGTATGTATCAGGATTTGTTTATAATTTACCTAAATGACATCTTGGTTGCTTCCAGGCTTTTTGCTGAATATTAATAAAATCTCTTCAATCATTTGTGTTCATGATTTTGTGTGGACATATGTTTTCAAATCTGCTGGAGGAATAAATAAAAACATAATTGCTACATTGTGCAGTAAGATTATGTTTAGCTTTGTAAGAATATCCAAAACTGTCTTGTACCAAAATACTTGTACCATTTTGCATTCCGCCACAGCAATTAATAAGGGTTCCTGTTGCTTTCCATGTGTGTAATGGTGTATAATTATTTTGATTTCCAGTTCTCTGAAGACAAATGATCTGCATATCTTCTTTAATGAAAACTGCTCAGGTCTTTTGCTCATTCTTTAAAAAAAGGGTTATTTATTTACTTAATGTTGAATTTTATGAGTTCTTTGTATATTTTAATATGAGTTCATTAACATATGTGTGTTTGCAAATATTTTAATGTAAGTCAGTGGCTTGTCTTTTGATTCTCTTAAGAATGTCTTGCATGAAACAAATGTTTTTAATTCTTATAAGGTTCAACTTGGCAAGTTTTTCTTTCATGGATTGTGCTTTCCATATTGTATCTAAAACCTCATCTTAAAACTCCTCTTAAAAGTTCTCATCAAAAAAAAAAATTTGTAACTATAGATGGTGACAGGTGATAACTAGACCTAGTGTGATCATTTTCCAATATATACAAATATTGAATCATTATGTTGTACAGTAGTCTCTCTTTATCCACAGAGGAAACAGTCTAAGACCCCCAGTGGATGCCTGAAACCACACAGATAGTAACAGATCCTATATATACTATGTTTTCTTATACCTATAGTAAAGTTTAATTTATAAATTTGGCACAGTAAGAGATTAACAACAATAACTAATAATAAAATAGAACAATTATAATATACTATAATAAATACGAAGATGATCTCTCTCTTAAAATCTTATTGTATTGTATTTACTCTTCTTTTTGCTATGATGTGAGATAAATGCCTATGTGATGAGATGAATTGAAGTGAATGATGTAGGCATTGTGACATAGCGTGAGGCTACTATAGCTTAAGCACTGTGATACTGCAGCAGTCAATATGATAACTGAGATGGGTACTACTTGACTAGTACGTGGGTAGCATATAGAGCTTGAATACATTAGGCAACAGATGATGTACGTCCTAGGCAGGATAGAGAGGGTCAGTAAGAGATTTCACCGGACTACTCAGAATGGTGCACAATTTAAAACTTATGTATTGTTTACTTTTGGTATTTTCTTTTTAATATTTTTGGACTATGGTTAACTGTAGGTAACTGAAACTGCAGAAAGTGAACTGCAGATAAGGTTGAGATTACTAGACCCCAAAATTAATATAATAATATACATCAATTATAGCTCAATTAAAAATTAATTAGAAATATCACCAAAATCAAGGTCAACTAGACCTTCACATAAATTTTATTCTAGAACATACACACACACACACACACACACACACACACACACACACATTTTGAGTTAATTTTTGTAAAATAGGTAAAATCTGTCTAAGTTTATTATTATTTTTTTAAATATGGGTATTCAATTATTCCAGCATCATTTGTTGAAGACTATATTTTCTTCACTAAATTTTCTTTGCTTTTTGTCAAATAAGTTGACTATATTTATTAAGGAATGCAATAAAGCATACATATAGTAAATAAAATTATTAGCTCTTTAGCCAAAGATTTTTAGATTCCAAGTCCAGTGTACTTTTCCATTTCATTTCACCAAAAGAGAATCAATCTCAAATTACTTATAAAATTCCTCATACTTTATATACAATTTTATCACCTTCACTCCTACCTCCTTGATATAATCTCTATTTCTCACTCTTATTTATTTATATGAAATAGCCAACCACAAACTTTTTGGATTTATCATCATTAATAATTATCTGCCCCAATAATATTGGACTCCTCCAGTCACATAAGTCAATTGTCTTTTACTCAGCACATCAGTTTGAGAATAATCAGTGTTCCAGTTTTTTTTTTCACTATATGCTGATTCCTTAAGTATAAAAAATGACTCTCTTCTTTTTATATTTGTATGCTTTGCTGACAATGAAGGCTACAGAATAAGGGAAAGAATATAGCCTTTCAGTCAGTTTGCGGCTCAAAAGCAATTCAGTCAATTACTAGATGTATTACCATATTTTTACACTGAGTTTAATTTCCCCATAAGCAAAATCACAATAGCTATATGCGACATTCAGTTTTTATGAGAAATATAAGAGAAATACATATGTAAATAGGGATGATGATTCTTGATATATAGTAGATATTAAAAAGAGGGCAAAAAAAAATACAACATTACTTGATTTTTTATCATGTGCCAGAGATACAAACAGTTTTAATAATGACACCAGAAAAAAATCCACAGTTGTCTCAAGGATGACTGAGGATTGGACCAACAAACACAAACACAGGATAATAAAGATTTATAGAAAAAAAGATGTACTCACCATGAAGATAGCTACATAGAATAGGAAATAGAGCAAGTTCTCACACTGACTCTCAGATGCCAATGGAAATGGTCTAATTTGTGTAACAGATGTTTAAGTCGCGTGAATCATAGAGGTTATGCTACTTCCCCAATAGCAGTATAATTACATTTTAAACTTAGTTCAAACTATCTATGAAGACTTGCATTTTCAACTACATTCTGGAAACTATAAAATAGTAATATTCTCCCATTGTCCTATTAACATAGTCTACTCACAGGAAATTTAAATTATTTTAAGTTATCATTCTTGAAATATTGTTTCTTGTCAATGGGCTACAAATTGAAAAATATTAGGGTAAATAATAAGTTTAAAGGTTTTTTTTAACATGAACAAATAAAAACATTAAGGATGACTGGTTAGATTCCATTGCATGTTTGTATACGAAGTTCTAAAGAAATATTTCAGACTTGGTCTGCTTTCATGAAAATGAGAACATTTAGAGTGATCAAATGAAGAGAGATGATTAGTTGACTTGAACTTCATGGAGTATAATGAAATCTTAAAGAGAAAGGAAATATATATTTATTTATATGTTTAGAAAAAGGACTATACCTTTAGAATGTAAGTAAGTTAAATACAGGTGATTTCAGTATTCTATTCTTGAATTCTAGACATTAAAAAGATGTGTTTTTTAATAGGACACCATAATCTACTTCCTATAAAGACATATTTTATAAAGATTGTAGTCTCTTATCAAATATTCCTTAGCATTTCATGGAGATTTTGAAAAATGTTGGCCTTTGAGACTACTAAGGGTATGGCATTTCATATTCTGCAAAGCAATATTGGCCTTAAATTGAACCATTTATTTTGTCCTTGTTAAATGTCACAGTTGTTCTTTCCCTTGAGTTATTAGTTATATCACCTACAAGTTTTTTTCAGGAAAAAACTGGTGGATGTCATCATGGACCAAAATAGAGAACCTATTTAGTCTGAGATTTGGACAACTAGTAATTAGAGACTAATAAAGTGCCTTGGTCCCCAAAAGACCTATTTAAATCTAGATTTCTGAGCTTGTATAAAACGGATCCTATTGAGTCAGAATATATATAGAAATAAGAAAAGAAACTTCTTACTTCATCACAGAGGCTAAAAGCTCAGCAAAAACTTTTTCTTGGGCCGTAGTTGTTGACATTCCTTCTTCTTTCAAAAATTCATAAAATTAGATTATTCTCCAGAAATGAAAGACTAATTATTCCCTAAAAGCATCATTATTTCTCTTCAGTGATGCCATAAACTACAATGATATAGAAGGCACTTGGCATGCTTTTTAGGAAAAACCCATCACTCATGACTTAATACATATTATATTTTTACATCTTCTTTTCTTTAGCCCAAGCTTTGTTGTCTTTGAATGCAAATCTCTTAAAGTTTTATTGTGTAAGTAAATTTATTGGATCCTTTTTTCATAGTGAATTTTAAGAAGAGAATAAATAAAAAAAATATTTGGTTACTAGGGGAGAAGTAGAAAGGAATGAATAGGACTGGAGTATGGACAGCCATAGAAAGCACACAGAGAGATAGGTAGAAAATAAAAACATAGTATGTCTACACTTTTTGATAGAGAAGCCAAAGGAAAAGAATGAATAGAAAGAAATGAAAATATGTCAATATAGACAGATAATTTTTAATATAAAACCTAAAATAAAAAATCAAATTGTTCAGAAAATATAGTGAAAGACCTTTATTATTTATAAAAGATATTGTGTTGTACAACATGTGTTCAATACAGAGGATGCTAGAAGCAGAGTTTGACCCTGAGGAGAAGTGCTGGCAGAGATGATGTGAGCAGATCAAAACTCTCAGCTGACCATGCCAAAATGTACAGCTGAGTGAAATCCTAGTAGGAAACTAAAGAAGGATTATGTGTCAGTAATTTTGTCAACAGATTGGTTGCACCCAAGAGATAGGGAAGCTGCAAACCAGTGCTCCTAGGAGCTGAGGAAACTAAATTTAACTCATTTCTCATTGAATCTCGCCAGATACTTATAAGTGGAATGAGAAGTCTAGTTCCAAATTCCACCTCACACAAATAAAAAAGTAACTCCTAAAGTACCATTAAGCAGTGTTCAGTGTTTCAGGCACTGGCAAAGAGAGCCGAGGAAAATTATGAAAGCTTTTTAGTACACATGTCTGGCAGGTAAAGAAAAAGCAAAGTCTGAGAAAATCTCTGAACCCTAATAATGTCTCTCTTTTATTTCTGTGAAACTACTAATTCTGTCAGGGTTTTATATAACTCTCAGTACAGTAAATGTGATACACAGAAGTGGGCAGTTAAACTAGCCCAGGGAATATGTGAAAAGAAATGCCTTAAATTGAAATGGAAACTAATCTAAGGATAGTCATTAGATGAGTGATGGAAAACAAAACAATAATAACAACTATAGAAAATAAACATATTAAATAGGAGTTTTAAAAAATATTCTACAGAAAAAGTAATTCATTTATAGAGATTATTTTAAATATATAAAGAATAGATAGGTCTTTTCCATTATTTTTCACCTTTTAAAGTACTCACAAAAATACTTTCTACCATTTAGGCTGCCTGCATATGTTAAGTATTCTTTAGCAAATAATAGATTACATGGATTTGAGAAAATTCATACAGCTGGAAGAGAAAAATGATGCTAGTGTCTACTTAGATTTAAAAGCAGAGAAAAAGTGAGTAATATGAAATAAAAATATAAAAGTTATAATAATCACAGATTTTGTAAATTAATATTGAGGACTTGATTGAGAATTTGTTTAGAATAATTTAGAATAATTTCTGAATGCTCTGAAGAGAGTAGAGAGTGGAGTAACAAAAAGATTCAGAATTCAAATAGGGCAGCTGTACAACCTTTGTTGAATTGCTTACTATCTTTATCACTCACTTTCTCTTTTAGTGTAAATGAGAAAAATATCTACTTCTAAGCATTTTCAATACTAAATGAGATAATAATGCATTCATACTGGGAACCACATCTTGAGTTATATTTATGAATATAACTAAGATGCTTGCTCTCCAGCTTTTGAATAGGGCTCCCCAGAAGTGTAGTTGCTTAAAGACCTTCATAGAATAGATATCATCGTGTAAGAAGAGAAAGGCACATAGATTTGATCTACTAATAGTGCTTTCCTGGTTGCAGAGGAGCAAGAGTGAAGGTTACTCAGGAAGTTGGCTATATCTCTCCCTAAATTAGAATAGACCTTGAGATTATCATACTAAAAGAAATGTCAGACACAAAAAGCTGAGAACCATATGATTTCACTTACATGTGAAACATAATACTAAAAGCAACAAACGAACAAGAGAAACAGAGACTCATAAACACAGACAACAGTTTAGTGGTTACCAGAGGGAAGTGAGGGGGTAGATTAGGGTAAAGGGAGTAAAATACATGGTGATGGAAGGAAATTTAACTTTGGGTGGTGAACACACAATGCAATATACATATGACATATTGTTGACTTGTACACTTGAAACCTATATAATTTTATCAAACAATGTCATCCCAATAAATTTAATAAAAAACACGGGAAAAAAAAATAACATTAGCTGTTTCATGTACCAGAAAAGGGAACCAGCTGAGAGTTCTCTGTTAAAAAGCAACTTCTCAAAAGGATATTTTAGTGTGACATCATGACTCCAACAAATAGATGACACAGAAAAAGCCAAAGCAACGGAGAGGATTCAAAAGTTACTGGCAGGAAATGTCAAAACTCACAGTCTGCGTAAAGCAAACTAGGGTAGAAGATGCCAAGACGTGAAGCTCTGATGACTTTGTGACAGACCCTGTAGTGGAGATGGTGGATCAATATCTTTTGGATAGTATGCCTCCTTGTACAGAACAGGTAACATTTATATTTTCTAGATTCCTTTACAACTTGGTTGCAGTTAGAATTTAGATTTGGCTAACCAGATGTATTTGTGTGGATAGTGAAGGCAGAAGTAGAGTGGAGTTCAAACTTCTGCTGATTCTGTGGTTTTGACTGACAGGCACAATTCCAGAAGCCATTGTTTTTCTGTGTTAACATTAGCAGAGTATCAGTTGCTAACTTAGGGATGTCAAGAGGGAAGACATAGGACATCCATTTTGCTAATGTCACACATTTCTGGAACATACACAGCTTCCTGAATATCGTAGGCTTCTAATACAGTGATTTCTGATTAAAGCCACAACAATGCCAACATTCTCTGCATTATAGATAAGGTGATGACAATTTGGTGTCCTGCTTCTATGATTTATGGCTTTGGGAGACACTCCTAAAAGCTAATTTAAGAGTTTGTTCCTTCTTCTCTCTTTATCCTGCTGTAACATTTGATACCAGAAGAGGTCACAGGCAACAACCACAGAGGGACATGGAAGTCTGAGACTGGTTATATTTCTGGCTGAGTTTGAAGTAACTAGTGCCCTTATGAACATTAGAAAACAAAGACTGGTATTTTTATAGTGCATCATGGCAAAACTGTTACTTAAACTAGCTTGAGGTGTTGAAATAAAGTACTTATTGAAGATATGTTTTTGATAGACTGAAGGTCTGCTACAATAGAGTATCATGTCAGAAATAACACATATAAAAACATTATAATAATCTGACAACTTCTAAGTGTGTTGATGAACTAAAACAGAAAAAAAAAAAAAAGGATATCTAAGCCTTGTCAAAACCCTGAGGGAGCTCCGGTGATTGACCTTATTCTTTCTTGTCTCTGAGGGTGTGAGTCGCCACATTAGCACAGACTTGCCTTGTCTTTTATGTGAACACTAGGGCTTTGGGGAACAGAAGGACACAGCATCATTTCTGCAGTATATCTAATTGTAAGGAAATATCACACAAACCAAAAGTGAGAAACGTCCTATAAAACAACTGGCCTTCACATTTATAAAATGCCAAACTCATGAAAGACAATGACTGACAAATTGGTCCTGATTTAAGGAGGCTCTGGAGACATGAAAACTAAAATGCAGCATGTGATCTTGATTAGATCATAGGTCAGGACAGATAATTATCTTATACATAAAGGGCATTATTGGAAAATTAAAGTATCTATGATCTATGAAAATAATTAGATCAAATTTTATAAATTAATAAATATACACTTAATATTTAAGAATAATGTGACATATACATCTGTGATGTATTCTAAAATTGCTCAAGAAAATCACAAATAGATATGTATATGCATATATATGTGTAAGCTCAAACTTAAATGGTAATTAATACAAAAAAGGTAAAACCAATAAGTGATTGGCATTCACTGAATAGAATTTCCTATTTTCATTTATGTTGTTTTAATAGTTATGTAATGTTTTTGTCTATTTAGGTATTTGAAAACCAATAGAAGGTTATCATGTGCAAGTAAAGCTGACTTCTAATATTAATAATAAATTACTACACAACATTTTTAGTTAATCAACACAAGTAGTTATAATTTGGGATTAATAATGATATTCCTAAATAGTACACTAAAAATATACAAATGTAGTCTAAAATTTCTAATAATGGTTTCTCAAATATATAAAGGAATAAAATAGGGAATATAAATTTCAAAAATCTTACAACAATCACCTAAAAAAATTTTTTTCCTAAACTTATCATTTGTGCTTGAAAATTTAGAAAGAATCATTGAAACTTTTATTAATCCATATTTTTAAAATTTAATCCATGTGAGATAAAACACTATATTATTATTTTATTTAAAATTTTTCTAATCATAATACTGTGGTTAGACAAAATTATTATTAAAATTATATTAAAATTATTATTAAAAATATGTTAAGTACATAATTGTGAAAATAGTAAATATATAAAACACGCTCACTATATTTTGGAAATACTGAAAATTGGTTTCTATTAGCTTAAAATATTTTGAGTATAAAAACAGACTATGAAAGATACAGGTGATAATGTTATTGGCATGGACAGAAAATAATGTCTTACATAAAATCATTGTGCCCTAGAATAATTCTTTCTTATTAACTGTCTACATTAACAATTCCACCAACACAAGAAAAAAGTATGAAGAAATCAAGATGCCAATCATTTTATACATTTGACTTCCAAATATTATTGAAACATTTATCACAATTTGTATCTGACTTTAATTCCCTGGTTTCTAACATTTTTATCCCACATATTGTAGTATCTCTTTGAAAAAGGTGTACTCAAGCAAATATTCAACCAAATCTAAAATAAATTTCTCATTACTTAAAATTTTAATGATTCTGATATTTAAATAAAACAATCTGAAAAGAAAGGAAGAAACATAATATTTAGCTTTGCTTGTTATGAATTAAGTGTACATATTAGAATTTTTAAGAAAAAAATCAATAAAGTAGAATATTTCTACTGTATTAAAGACTGTCAAAATTGATTAAGGATTATAACAAAGGGGTGTACATAGAATGGAAAAGTATACAGAAACAAAAATAAGGTCATGTAATAATGAACTTTCTAGCCTTTTTCATTCCAGTGAGGCTAAACCTTAAAGCTCTAATAAAAAATGTCAGATTGAAGAAGAAAAAAGATGTAGTTTGTTTTATCTTGCAATACCAAGTATATCTGAAATCATATGTCTTTCTTCTTTCTTACTCTGCTCCTGAATGTCATTTTAAATAAAGCAACACACATATTTACTCGCCTTGTCGCATCTCCCTTTTTGAGTTTCAGCTATAAAATATATGATTTTGTGAAAAACATTCTCCACAGAGGAAGCTGCTTGAATAGGCCTTTCTTTATTTCAAAAGGGCAAATATATTACCTTGAAACTTATAATTTATAGCTTTATTCTTTTTTTTTTTCTGATACAATATTCTGAAAATGCAGTAAAAATATAACAATTTCTTAAGAAATATTGGGGAAAGTGTCAAAGGAATTTTATGTTTTCTTTAACACAAATAACATATATATGATTTCTATGTAATGAAAATTTGATGATTAACTATGGACAAAAAAAAGTTCTTGTGTCTCAGATACAGAATGAGTTTTAGAAGTAGGAAGAAAAATTTTTATAATTAAAATATAGATTTTTATATAAAAGAAAGTCATGCAGCCCTCACTGCCATTTTCTCTTCTTTATTTCCCATAGCTGTTAAAGATACATGTATCCGTGCGTATTCAGGCACATGTATGTATACATGAGTACCTGAGTATATACGTGTATGCATGTAAATGTACAAGTAAATACACATGTATGTATATTCATATTCACACACGTGTGTGTGTGTCAATGTATTTGCTCTACAATAAAAGCAACTTTCCTTTTCCTGAAGACAAAGTGGGCATTTCTTCCTCTGGTAAGTCCCATCCCTTTACTTGGAAAGTCCTTCTCCATCACTCTTCATCATTCTCAGCTGGGCTGCTAATTTAATAATACTATGTGGTACAGATATTTCTACTTACCTTATCTCCTATGCTATGTTGGTTCTTTGAAGCTAAGAACTAGATTTCTTCCATCTTATTCACTACAGTGTCTCATAATTGGTAGTTGCTCAAAAATTGTTTACTATGTGGGTGAGTGAGTTTTGCCCACATCATCTAAAGTGCCTTTTTCCTTTATCATCTCTGCTTGAAAACAATTTTGTAGTTTGTTTGATACAATGTTCCCACAGATGTTGTGAGGCAAGTGCTGTATAAAGCCCACATGGAAGCAAGATTTATAATTGTTTTTCATTTCTGCTGCTTTAGTTATTTAGTTAGGGAGGCATGCAATATAGCTTGAAGCAGTGTGAGACACTAGAATATCATAATAAATAGTGTGAGCTTCATCTTAGGTTTTTTCATGAGCAAAATAAAATAATGTCTACTTGACAGGTTTTATAAAAGAAAAATGAAGTGAAGAATGTAAAAAACTTAGCAAAGGACATGCATTTAATAAGCAGGTAATAATGGCAAAATAATAAAGAATCTTGGTTTTTAATAAGTAAAAATATTTTGTTATAGGCAAAAAAACCTAAGAAATGCTTCTTCAATATTCCTTACAGTTAGAGTCACTTTTTGACTTCTTTTGTTCTATATTTTATGGTTTACATTTGTTGTCTTTACATAATTATTAGTCGTATTCCGTTTTTCTCTCAATAAGTTTTCTAGTTTGAAAAAAAAAATTATATGATCGCTCTACTCCAAGTCCTTCTTCACGCCGCCTTTGTATTAAAAATATTATTGAGTCATCTACAAATTTTAGAACTGGTAAATTTCTGTAAGTCAACTAAGCACAATGGTCATGCATTACTGCTTTATTTTGCTCTCTTTTTAAGAAAAAAAATAAAGTTTTAGTTTATGCCATGGAATATTATTATCTTTCTCTGTTTTAGGAATAATTACATTCATTTTCATTTAAAAAGTAATTTTTTAAAAAATGTGCATGCCCTTTGTTTTAATGTTGCAAATTACATCATTTCACTACATGTTTTGCTTGTTGAAAAGTTGAAACAAAAGGTACAGAGTATCTAAAAGGTTTCAGAACCTAAAAAGGTAAAAAAATAAAAAGACAAAAACATAATTAAACAAACAAGAATATAACTACATGAAAACAACCAAAACAAAGATCTACCAAAAAAAATTCCCAAAACACACATTTTTACAAAATGATACCTAACATTAGTAGAAGTGTATAAATATTAATTTTTAAATAAAGCTTCACAATGTATATTTTTTAAAAAATGTACTCCTGACTCCTCTTAAATATTTTACAAAGGTATAAAACATATTTATACATTTAATAAATAATTATCACAAATATCTTTACATGAAATTAGGCACTAACATAAAATAGCTCAGAATTGTCTGTGTGGGGAGGAGTTTAATACAAGCATAATGATGCTTGTCTGTAGACTGTCCCTGAGATGGGCCTGACAAAGGAACAATGACGCTCTCCCTCCAGTTCTCAATCCAACACCATGCAACCCAGTCTTTCTCAATATGTCTTTTCTGCATCCTGAGCTGCCCACCCACCATGAGTGCCCAGGGTCAGTATCTGTGATAGAGTGAGTCTGTGTGCTGGGCCTTTAAGGGGACATCTGGAATTCAGTTTCCTTCCATCTCACCAAGATGACTAGAATCCCAGCTGAGTTTTACAGTCAGATTTTGTGAGAACTTCTCTTCCTGGGGCTGAACCTCTGGGCTGGGGAGCCTCTGTGTGGTGTTAGAATCCCTCTCTCTTTCACGGGGACCTCTGCAACTGTGCTCTCCTTCCCAGTGCTCCACCACCACCCACGGGTGTGGGGCTAGCCTGTTTCACATCTCTGTTCCTCCTACTGGTCTTGATTTGGCTCTTTCTTTATATTCTCAGATGTATGTGTTATGAACAGTTAGACTTCAGGTGGTTTTCAACGTCAGTTCTTTTATACACCAATACCTCGATTTATGTGGTATTATTTTACATGAGTTTTTATATGCGGTAAATATTCCCCCCTTTTACATGGACTTTTTCTATGCGGTTTCCGTTTATGTAGGCTCATTTTACATGGTTATTTATTTTTAATTTTTATTATTAAAGATTACTCTTTCTAAAAAACAATAACTTAACTCAGCAACATACAAAGAACTAGTACTTACTAAGACATATTTTTTTAATCATTTGATTATTTTAATACACTAGGTATGTCATAAGATAATGTAGACAACATCAAAAAGAAAGTGAAAAATTATTTTAATTCAAATGCCTTGCCTCATATAATCCTGCCTGGAATCAGAATTAACAATGGGATTTGCATACAGATCATTAAGGTGGTCAGATGTTTTTTTTTTTTTTTTTTTTTTTTTATAAATAGTAATTTTATAATATGTTTATATACTGGATAACTCAATAAACAGTTTAATAATATCATTAATGTAAAACTGTTACATTCATTTAAAATTAAAAAGCACAAACAACTTTGGGAGGTACTATGTATTCAGGCTGTCTTTCAAAGCCTGGAGAGTGCAAAATGAAATATTTGTTTCATCTTTTGAAGTTTCTTCATAAACTTTAGGACATTATACTGTTGAAAATAATAAAAAAAATTCCTAAGACACAATTATTAATGATTTTTCCATTCATTGGAAGGCAATAAAAAAGCACGGGTAGCTAATGATGTATTTCAGGATTGGTTTTACAAATGCTTTGCTGTAGAAGCTGAAAATTACATGAAAGAAAAGTGTCTCCCTTTTAAAATACATTTACTTTTAGATAATGCACTTGGTCATCCACACAATTTAGAATATCTAAATATAAAAGTTGTATATTTGCCCTCAAATACAACTTCTGTGATCCAAACTTTAGATCAAGGCATTATGTCCACCTTTAAGATTGATTATATTAAGTGGAGTTTTAATGATATTTTTAATAAACTTGAAGATAATGAATCACTTACAGTTACAAAGCCTATAAAGATTTTAAGTTGTATCTAAAGTACTGCTTTAGCTTTAAGTGATATAAAGTCATCAACTTTAAATGCTTGGTTGAAAGCCATGTGGCCAAAAGTGGTTGTACCAGGGAATATGGCGCCAACAACTGAAGAGGGATTAACTGACATTATTAATTTACTACATAAATTTCAAAAAGAACATTTGAATGTAGATTATATTAATGAATTACTAGTTGATTATGAACCAATAATGAATTAATTCACTTAATATCTAAAGATTATCTTGCCAATGAATATGACAGTGACCTTGAATGTTTTATTTACTACAGAAAATATTTATAAAGCTCTTCATTTAGTCACAAAACTGAAAACTGCAATTCTAGATATTGATCCAAATGTCCAACAAGCCTTAAAATTTCTAAAAGATTTTTTAAAAAATGTTGCAGTGAATATCGAAGAATTTATGAAAATTTAGCAAAAAAACGGGGTTAGAAAAAGATCATCCCAAAATAAAACATAAATAATAAAAAGAAAAATTAAATTTTAGGGACAATAATACAGGAAGGGTCTGAAGGGTCTGAGAAAAAATGTTCTTTTGAGTAATTTGAGAACTCTAAGACCTTGGACAGAATGAACATGCTGATAAGCTAAAGGCAGAAACTTTAACAGTACCATGAAACTCTGGTGACTAATAATTTATCTAAGTGCCTACAAAGGAATGGGTTGAGATCTTTAAATTCTATTTTTTAGGAAACTAAATAGATTCAACCTAATAGCCTAAGGTTAAGTCTGAATTGAATCAAAAAGAATTGCCAAATTATAATTGTATGCTAGAACTAAACTCAATATTTATTACAGGAATGACAAAATTGAAAGTCTCCATAATGTATTATTAACTTTTATATTCAATTTTACTAAAAACGTTGCTAACCATGCAAAAAAGTAAGAACATGTGACACATAATCTCAAAATAAAATGATCTATATGGTCAGACCTATAGATTACCCAGATGTTGGAGCTAAACTCTTAAATAACTATTTTAGTTTGTAAAGAATTTATAGCAAAAGATGAATATGATGACTGAAGACTTGGATAATTCAGTCAAGACATGGAAATTCTAAAAAGAATAAAATAGAAGTCATAGAACTTAAAAGTATAACATCTGAAATTAAAAATACTTTGAATGGTACTAACAACAAATTGAACATTGCAGAAAGAAGGATCAGTACATATTAAAACAAATAAAAGTTTTCCCAAGCTCAAATTCAAAAATAAAAAAGATTTTAATTTTTAAAAAGCCTCACAGACATGTGTGGCGATATCGAGTGGTTTTCCATTTGCATAATTGGAGATCCAGATGAAAAAAAGGGATGAGATGGAAAAATAACATGTTCATGAAATAACAACTGAATATTTTCTGAATTTGAATAAAAATATAAACTCATTAATAAAAGAAAACAATAAAATCCAAGAAGAATTATTTAAAATGAAACACACATCATAATCAGATTAAATGTTAAGGGAAGATTTACAAGTAACTCAAAAGATATGTTACATAAATAAAAATAAGAATTACAACAGACTTCCCATTAGAAGTGCATGTCAGATGTCAATGGATCAATATACTGTCAGGGGAAAAATATTAATCAAGAATTCCATATTTATTAAAAATATTTTTTAAAATTAAAGTGAAATAAAGAAATTTTCATATAAAATAAAGCTAAGGGAGTTTGTTACCAACAGATCTACATTTCAAAAAAATTTTTAAAGGAAGTTTTTAAGCCGAAGGGGAATATTTACGGAAATTTGGATGTATATAAATGAAGAATACTAGAACTGATGAATATGTGGGTAAATTTAAAATTTGCTTTTTATTTTAAAAAATATTTAAAACAAATTGACCATTTAAACAAAATTATATTTTATCAAGAGAAGGTTATAACATGTAGAAGAAAATATATGACAAAATATCACCGATAATATGAGGGGCCAAATAAATTTATACTGTTGTATGATTCTTGCAATAAATGTTGAGTAGTATAAAATCAATTCAAGATAAGTTTGATAGAGTTCATATTACAATTCTTAAAGCAACTAGTAAAAATAAAAAGGCATAGCAATAGAGGAAATATGATATATATCAAAAATACTACATATTAAAATAAAAGAAAGGAGAAACAAAATGAAAAAGAATATGTAAGATAAACAGAAAATAAATAGAAAGATGGTAGACTTAAATAAACTCTACTATATGTAATTACATTGAATGTAAACAGCCCAATTAAAAGGTAGAGTTTCTCAAATTGGATAAGAAAGCAGGACCTAACTGTATGCTACTTAGAAGAAACATACTTAACATATGAACTCAAAGACAGGTTAGAAGTAAAAGGATGAAGATATTTTATTTCTTTCACACATAGTCATAAAACACCTTAAGAGAGAAAAAAATCAGTGGTGAAAGACAGAGTTGGAACAATTACTTATTTATATGAAAAAATTAACTAGATTCACACCTCTCATATTATATATAGACTAGACTGTGATAAGTTAAAACTTAGCATGATAACCCCTAAAACAACTACTAAAATAAAATAAATGGTTTTGCTCAATAAAACTTCAAAAGAGATAAAATTAAAGAATAAAATTATCAAATGATGAAAAAACATCAAATGATAATAAAATCAAGAAAAACATTTAATGTAAATGATGCTCTTATTAAAGATCAATTTTCAGATTGAAGAAAAAGATGAAGACAACTATATGATGCTTATAAGAAAGCAAGTTCAAGTATAAAGTCACAACGATGTTAAAAATATAAGGGTAGAAAAATATATACCCATCAAAAGAAATAGGAAATGGTTATTTATATTAGATGAACTATATTTTATTTGAAACTTAAAATGTCATTTATTTGTTTGTTTGTTTAAATTTATGAGGGTGAGATTGGTTAATAAAATTACATAGGTTTCAAGTGTACAGTTTAATAATATGTCATATGTATATTATATTGTGTGTTCACCACCCAAAGTCACATTTTCTTCTGTACCATATATTTGACCACTTTTACTCTTATCTGCCTGATATACAGCAAAGTGTGTTTTAGAATAAAGAATACCAGGATTTTTAAAAATGTCATTTCATAATGATAAAAAAATCAGTTCATTGAGAGGGTATAACAATTATAAACTGCTATATACTTAACAACAAAGCTTCCAAATGTATAAATGAAAACATAATAGAACTTTCAGAAGAAATAAACGTATCTAAATTATAGGCAGAGATTTATATACGATTCTGTGAATAATTGATAGAACAAGAAAAGAGAAAATTAAAATATAGAAAATTAAAACAATATCAACCTATACAATGACATTGATATTTATAGAACATTCCACCAAACAACAAACAACTAAGTTATTTTCAAGTACACATTAAATATTTTCTTAGATATTCTATATTCTTAGCCAAATAAAGTCTCAAAAAATTTAAAAGGGTTGATGACACACTAAATTTACTCTCTTGAGTATAATGGAATTAAATCAGAAATCAATAATAGAAAGATTTCTGTAAAATTCCTATATATTTATTTTAACTTATGTGTTAAAAGAATAATCAAATGAGAAATATGAATATATTTTGAACTTAATGAATATAAAAGCATGAAATATCAAAATTTGCAGATGCCACTAAAGTAATGGTTAAAGAAAGATTTGTAGCACTAAATGCTTCTGTTATAAAGAAAAATAGTCGCAATTCAATGACCTCTGTTACAACATTAGGATACTAGAAAAATAAGAGCAAAGAGGAAAATGAAGGTAATAGACAATAAAGTTTAGAGTGGAAATTTATAAAAAACAGTAACAATTGAGAAAATTAATAAAACCAAAAGACACTTTTTGAAATCAATAATACTGATAGAGCTCTACACAGATTTAAAAAAATGCAAATAACCAATATCTGAAATGATTGTGATGACATTACCACCGATTTTATAGTTAAAGAAAAATGAAGGAGTATTATAAAAACTTTATGTCAATATTTTTTTAAAATGTTGACAAAATGTACAAATCTATTGAAAGATAGGATCAAGTTTTATTCAAGAATAAGTAACCCAAAAACTTTGTATTTATAAAGCAATATAACTTAAGAAATAATAGTAATTTTATACAAATTCTTTATAAAAATTTAAAAAGAGAAAATATATCAAATTATTCTGAGGATAGCATTAATCTGATACTGAAATCATATAATCATATAATAAGAAATGAAAACTACAGATGGATATCCTTCATGAATATATATGTAAAAAATTGTGAACAAAATTTTAGTAAATTAAATGAAACTATATATATGCATTATGATTAAGTAGAGTTTATCTCAGGAATGTAAGATTGGTTTATCATCTACAAACTAGTCACATGATCTACCACATTAACAAACTGAAAAAAGAAACCATTTAGTAAGCTCATGACAGTAACCAACATCCATTCATGATAAAGACTTTATGTAGAAAAGAAGGTAACTCTCTCTACCTGATATACACTTCTTCAAAAAAATTTATGGCTCATACTACGCTTAAGGATGAAAGACTAATTGCCTTGCCACCCCCAAGCACAGGGAAACTACCAGGATATGTACTGTCACTACTTCTATTCAAATTGTTATAGAAGACCTAGACAGTACATTCAGGCAAAAAACATATATATATATATATATATATATATATATATATATATATATATATATACACACACACACACACACACACACACACACACACACACACATATATATGTATGTGTATATATATGTATATACACACACACATATATTTATTAATTAACATTATATCTGGTTAAAAACTTATAGGCACAAAATATATAGAATTTTTAAAACTCAATAATAAGAACAAATAAATAAAAATAAACAAATAAATAAGTAACATTTCACCAAAATAAATATACAGATTGTAAATAAGTAGAAGAACATTTTTTTGTTGTTGTTGTTGATGTTAATGCTTAATATCAATAGACTTAGGGAAAATGCAAATAAAAACCGTTAAATTCTGCTATGCATCTTTTAGGCTAAAATTTAAAAACACTGACCACTTTTGCAAGGATATAGAGCAATAGGAAATCTCATACACTGATTTGGGGAGTGTAAAATGGTATAATAATTTCAGAGATCAATTGGAAATATATAAAAATGTTTTTTTGAGAACATACTACATGTACCAATTATCCCATTTAGATATTACTCAGGAAAAAGAATTGTTTATGTCCATATTAATACTTTTATATGAATGTTCATAGTAACTTTGTTTGCAAAAGCCTCAAATTGTAAATAACCCAGATTTCAAATAATAGGTGAATGCATAAGTCAATTTTGGTATATTCATACAATAGAATTATACTCAACAATAAAAAGAATTGAACTGTTGATTCACACAAAAACACTGATAAATATCAAAATAGTTATACTGAGTGAAAGAAGCCAGATTAAAAGAAATTTGTATTGCATAATTTCATTTATAAAAATTTGAGAACTCAATCTATAGTGACAATGCATTTTAGTAGTTATGTAGAGACAGGAATGGATGTTGGTCAAGGAGGAAAAGGAGAGAGATTATTAAGGGAGATAAAGTGATTTTGGTGTATAATAGATGTGTCTATTATCTTGATTGTAGTATGGTTCTGTGAAGGACACACACACACACAATTATTTAATTATTATTTTTTATAATAATTAAAAAATTATTATACACATATAAAATCTAGTAACATTAAGATAATACATAATGCAAATATCTGAATAGGATCACAACATTCAGTAATGTATATGAAGCACCTCTCAACATGATATATAGCAGAAAATTGGAAGTGTTAGGAAGTGTATAACTGTTAAATTTTCAAGTTTTCCCAGACAGACGTTTTATATGATGGTGATAACCAGGCTTAGATGACTGTAGTGAAATTTGCAAGATTAAAATAAGAGAGAGAAAAGTGCTGGCGTGGGATGAAACTGTTTCAGCCAGTCAAGAAAAAAATGACTGTATGAATTAACTCAAAATGTAATATTATAAAAATAAAAAGACTGTTAAAATAAGAAAAAATCATAATATTGCAATGACAACTAGAAACTCCCTCTGTCACAGAATTATTCTTTTATATTTTCAAACATGTCAATAATGATTATGTTAAACTTATCAAATATTTTCTCTTGAAATGTCTGATGCTATCCAAGACATTCCCATTATCTATTTTTTTAGTAGGAGTCAGCAGAAAAAGATGAGTCAGTAGTAAATATAGTTGAAATATTTATTTTATATGTTTAATAAATCCTTAAAATTTTCAAATGATGTTATAAAGAATCATTTGAGAAAAGTTTACTAATTCTTACTAAATCAATATTAATCTTTAAAATAGTTTTAAACATTAGTTTAAGCAATGAAGCCTTTATGCCTATAAGTGTAATTTTTTCCATTCATTAAAAAAAGCTTGTAATTTCTTATCTCTAAATAATATTACAAACAAAATTCAAAGGTTACAAAGCTTAAAAATTCAATTGGCTGCCCAATTTTTGCTTTTCATACAATTACCTCCAATTAGACACACAGAGGGGATAAATGAACCACAAATTTCTTCTGTCGAGATATACCTTTATAGTATTCATTAATACCACAGTAAACTTTGATTCCCATTCACTTCAAGGACAAATTGTTGTTTATCTGTAAAGAGTATTGTAAACAAATTAAAATAGTAGGAGGAAAAAATTCAAGCACCTCACTTTCAAAGTGATTACTATATTTACTTCAAATCTTCTGAATTTACTGTGGTGCTGGTGAACATAAATCATGAAGATATCAAGTTACGTAATAAGTACTTAAACCTTTTGTTTAAATCAAATTTGATTTAACTACACATGTTTAAATCATATGTGCTGCACTATAAATTTCCTTTGTTTGAATAAATATTATCGTACAAATATAGTAATTCCATAGGTAAATACTGATAGTTTTCACTTAAAGCAATGAAATCTACAAAAAATTCTATGCAAAAAAATTAGTATGCTTGTAAAAGCATCTCAAAACTTTCAACTGAAAAATTATATCTTATTTTTGATGCTAAAATTTTATTTTATTTTTTTTTACAACAAATGCAGCCATTTACTAAACTATCTATTGCTTTCAAAATGAAATCTTACACTGTCAATAAATGTGATAAATGTGATGTGTTAGACACAAACAAGACAATAAGGGAATGGGAATGAATAAGAAAAAATAGTAAAACATATGAAATTGGATAAAACTTATTTAAAAATAAGTTCTGTATTTTTTAAATCTATTCTTCAGTAAGCAATATTAAGTATTGTTTTTAATAAACTTTTAGTACTACCTGTCCTAGCAGAGGATTTTTTTTAATACCGATACCTTGGAAAAGCAATTTGCTTTGTGGAATAAAAAGGAATCAGCAGAACCCAGACAGAGAAATCCAATTTTATCTTCAGACAGGCAGAAAGCTGAATGCCTTCCATTTTAATGACTGACAGCTTCTATTTCTTTATACAAGCATCATGTAAGAAATGAACACAACTTCCAATGAAGGTATGATCCAGCATAAAAGCACTAGTGGCATTTCTCGGGGGCAGTTCTCCACACAGGCTCATACTGGATTCCAGTCCAGAGAAAAATATTACAATCTCATTAAGTTCTACACAGTATTTCCATAACAAATGATCAAAATTATATACAAATCAGTGTGTCCTTGAAGAATAGCAGTGGATTTATAAGAAATAACTCTGACAAACTACATGTAGTAGGACCTGAGATTCCCAAGTTAAATAATTTCTCTCCGTGGAACAACATGATGAATATAATGTATGTGTGTGTGTATATGTGTGTGTGTGTGTGTGTGTGTGTGTGTGTGTGTGTGTGTGAGAGAGAGAGAGAGAGAGAGAGGAGAGAGCGAGAGAGAGCATGACAATGGCAGTAATGTGAAAAGAAAGCAGAGTACAACAGCCTGTTATGTGAATCTCTGAGTGCCCAGTTTTCAGTAAAGTTACTAAGAAATGTTCCATTGAGGATATTCTTGTGGAAGCCAATAAAGGAACTAGATTTTATAACCCCCCAAAAATATCTACAGCAGAAAAAAGACAGAGAATTCAAGAGAAAGACAGAGTAGACAAAGAAGTCATGTGCAAATATTGAAGAGATTTGTAGGAATTGAGGAAATGGCACAAAATATAAGGACTTGGAATTGAGGTTTAGGTCAAATTTATACTTTCTGGATCCTTCTCAACAGCTACATAAAGTGGCCACTGTAAACTACATTATATTTCTATATTGAATAATTCAGTTTGGAATATACAATTTCATTTACTATTATGATTTTGACCTCTTTAAACTGAAACATTTAATTGTCAATTCCTATATGTGTGAAATCAATTTTATCACCATAGGCAATTAGTGAAAACTGAAAAATGGTTTGAAAAGCAGGCTTTCAAAATTTATTCTTTTGTTATTTTATTATTCTTACTTAATCAAAGTAGCATGTTGCTTTTTTTGTTTCAAAGGGAATAGATGTCCATCTATTATGGAGCGCAAATTTCTCTCTGTGTTCCAAAGTAATCTGGGGACATAGTTTTCAGCTCATGATTCCATTTTGTATCATATGCCAGACTTAACTTACCTCTTTTCCAGTGGAAGCCAAAATTTTCATATAATCAAAATCTTAACTCAAGAAATAAGTGTGGAGACACTGATATATATATTTTTTTATGTTCCAGTGTCAGGCTTATTGATAGGGCCTCATTGCTTATAAAAATGACACTCTCTCCCCTTTTATCACTTTGAATATATCATGCTATTATTCCCTTCTCGCATTCAAAGTTTCTGCTGAAAAATCAGCTAATCATCTTATGGGGATTCCCTTGTACAAAATTAGTTGAGTTTATCTTGCTGCTTTAAATATTCCCAATTTTTAACATTTTAAATAGAATGTGTCTAGGTGTAGACTTGTTTGGGTTCATCTTGTTTGGGGTTCTCTTGAGCCTGGGTGTCCTTTACCAAGTTAGGAAAGTTTTCAGGTATTAATTTTTGTAAATGTTTTTTACCCTTTCTCTCTCAACTTTCTTCATCCCCTATCATGCAAATGTTAGTATGCTTGTTGTCTCAGAGGTCTTTTAAACTATCCTCATTTAAAAATTTTTTTGTTTGTTTTTTCTGTTCAGTTTGGGTTACTTTCACTACTCTGTCTTTCAGATCACAGATCTATTCTTCTGGGTCATCTAATTTGATTTTATTTCCTCTAGTATATTTTTTACATTTCAGTTATTGTACTCTTCATCTCTCTGTGATTGGTACTTTCTTATATTTTCTATCTCTTTGTTAAAATTCTCACTGTGTTCATCCATTCTTCTCCTGAGTTCAATGAGTATCTTTGTGACCACATAGAATATCTTTATGACCACATATCTTTATAGGGTAGATTGTTTATTTCCCTTTTATTTAGTTCTTTTCTGAGGTTTTGTCTTTTTTTTTTTCATTTAGAACATATTTCTTTATGTCCTCATTTTGCCTAATTCTCTGTATTTGTTGCTATATAATAGGTAGATCAGCCTTAGGTAGATGTCCTGTAGGGCCGGCCTAGCAGTACAATTGCCTTTGGCCACCAGAGCCAGGTGCTCCATGGATGCCCCCTATGTGGGTTGCGTGTGTGTCTTTCTATTGTGGTCGTGCTGTGACTGCTGCAGGTATACCTCTGGTCAGAGTAATTGTCCAGCCATTGTGAAGTCCAGCTGAAAGATAGGGGTGGGTGGACTCTCAACATGGCAATAACAGGCTAGAGGGGACACTCCAAATTGGTACCTGTCAGCATAGGTGTCAGAACAAGATTGCAAAAATGGCTTCCACAAGCATTTCAGTTTCCCGGAGAAGTTCCAGCTGCTTTTGTCCTTCTGGCAGACACGGGAAGATTACTAAGTGAGTCTCCTTCACCTACAGAATATGCACTTTTCTATTTGCTGTTTTTTTGTGCTGTTTTCCAGGTCGTGTGAGCCCTTTAATAGTTGGTTTCCTTTCCCTGTAGCTCTCATTTTCTTCGTGCATCAATGTGCCTGATTAAGGAAATGAAGCACAATTTATCTAGTCTAATTTATCTCGTCTAATTCTGATCCTTCACCTTTTATACATTGTTTCTCTCCTGATATTAAGTATTCTCACATGATTCAGTTCTGGCCAGTGAATAATCAGAATGTTGTAGTGGTCTCTTAGAAATTTTATTTTCTCCATGACCAAATGCAAGAGGTATATTAAGAAGTATCTTGCCACTTTGGTTACCTTTTATACTTTTTAACAGAGTTGTGTAAGGAAATGAAGTTGAAGATTTCGCAGCCATTGGCAACCATCAGGGAAAGGGTAAGAGAATTTCTGAGAAAACGACACAATTTCATTTAGTCCTAAACTATCTTTCTCTAGACTACTTTTTACATTAAGTATTTAGATATTTTTATATTTGTTGTCTTAAAGATATAACATATATTATACTGAGGAGAAAAAAGAAAATAAGATCACCTAATTCCCCAGTAATAGATGCCTTATGTAATAGAATGCATGTTTTAATTAAAAAGGCATTTTAGACTTTAAATGAAATGTTCATGATATAGTGTACGGGGAAAATACATATTGCATATTTTTAATATATTGCTCTAAGCATATGAAAATCATATAGGAAAAATTCAGAAAGGAAATATGTTTGTAGATAGTGAAATTATGAGTGACTTTTTTCTCAGTTTCAATCATTCCTGTGATTCTTAATGTCATATTTATGAGTGTATGTTATATTCTATAAGTCAAAGGTAATTGTTATTAATGTTTTTCGGTGTTGGCACATTTAGCTTGCCACACATAAATGAAAATTCCTAAAGATATATCAATCTATTACAATAGTTGATGGTTATAATAGTGTACTGCAGTTGCTAAGAAAAAAAAAACAACTTCATTTAGGTTTGGAATTCTTTTCCTAAGAGAGTAGAAAAATGTGTTTTTTTAATATAAAAAAGACTAGTTACTAATTTAAAAATATTTATTAATATACAAAATTGACATATGCAACAACTTACCTATGAATGCTAAATAATGTTACTATATTAATCACAATAAAACCTCTTTGAAATACAGTGTTAAGAAATAAGATGAACAGTTACATTAATAAAAGATTTTTATTAGCACTTTAAAAGATATGATTTTATTTAGAGAGAATGTTTTATTTTAAAATGTTAAAATTGAGTTCAGTTTTAATTATACCACATATTATAGCTGTTTCTAAGATTTTTAAAGGTATCCGTTCATTTCATAAATTTTTCAGACATTTAATATGTATTTTATGTTTACTTCACATTATTTTCCATATCATAATATCATTCATTGCTGAGATCAGAGCATACATTCTAAAGATTTCAGCCACCATTTGGAGAAAACCATTAGTGCCCTTGATATTTGAAAGTGTATCAGCTCTGTAAGTGAGACACTCTGGGGGAGTATTAAATATTCTGTACTGTACAAGAAGCTGACATCATCTTTGGGTTGTTGCCAGCAGATATTTGAAGTGTCAAATGCTAAAGAATTTTAGTACCTGCTGAGAGTCTCTGATTTCTCTTACTCTGGCAAGTGTATGAAAAGACTGAGTATAAAGAGTAAATATTTTTTAGACCTTCAAAAATGCCTTTCCAGTATAATTTATGATCAGAATGACTAATGTTCATTTGTATTTACTAAATATATCATTCTAGAACACATAAGAATTACTCTAAAATTTGATGTGTAATAATTTATAATTTTAACACTTTATAAACAAATTTTGAACTAAAAAATCTTTGGAATTCATCTAACTTCAAATTTGATTTTACAAATGAAGACATTAAAACCAGTATTCTTAGTGATTTATCCAAAAATTTCATATACCTTGTCTAATTATCTTTGCAATATACCCCAATTATAAAGTTTGGCCACATTCTAAACTTTTTAAATAAAAATGACTTTTTTCTCACTACTTCAGAAACCAATAAACAAACAACTAGCCAAATACCAATAGTAAAAACCTAATGATTTACACCATATAATTGTCTTATAATTCTAACTGTGTGTATCTCTGTTATAATAAAAATAATGAGTTTTGACACAATCTCAGCTTATTATATGTTTACTTTTAAATTCATTGCATAGTAAGGAATGTTTATATACTTATTTCTATTTCCTTTTGCAAAGTAATGTATCACTTAACTTAAATATTTTTTATGAATGTTACTTTTTATATTTAATATCTTTATAAATACAGAAACATAATAAAGAAAAAGAAAATTAATCATTGCCATTCAAGAGAATAAACTAGATTATAGTTTGTCACTATTTTTGTTTATACCTTTGGTTTTATGTAAGACTGAATCATCTTTGTTTTTAATAACTGTATAGCAAGACTTTTTAATTAAGGTTTTTGTCAATAGTATTATATCTTCATATTTTCTTTCAAATTTTTAATTGGTTAGAGATGCCTCTACAGGACTTCTTGTAAAAGAACACACTAAATTGAAAAGAATCATTTAAGACAAAATCACACATAGTTAAGTGCATTATTGACTGAAAAATTTCTAAAGCTAGGGATGTATATGTCCTGTTTTTTTTTTTGTAAAACATAGTAACAATTCAACTACAAAAACATTGCTGTATATAATATGACTATAGTCAATTTCTTAACAGGAAAATAACATAATCACAAAACAAAAAATCAGACGTTAATTTGTGTTGTGCAGTCAATAACACTGTGAAATGGCTAGATTTTTAGTCAATATTTTTGTGTTATTTACAGATATAATATAATGATTTGCTTTATCTTAATATACATGAATAAAGACTTGTTATTTCTTAAGTTAGAGTAATTATAATAGTACTTGGGCCTTGAAATATTCAAGAATTTGATTTTTATGAATATTTAAATGTGTGTATAATTTTACATTTATTTAAAATTGCTTTAATTCCTGTGAGTTTGATCTTAGATTTCACTCAACTTATAAATTGAATTACCTTGTTGCAGATTTTGCAATTTCTAAATCTACTTAATTTGAATCAATAGGGCAGTGGTGAAAAAAATAATGTTTGAAGTAATATTTTGTTATATGACATATGAATATAATGTCAAATAGAGCCTCAAATCTCTCATCAATAAATGAATTTTTCTGGGCAGTATCTATTTCGCTATTCCATTATAATTTCAAAAGGACCTTACAGGAATGACCCCTAAAGCTATAATGTAAATCACACAAACACACATACAAAGCAAATATTATTTAGATAGGAAAATAGACAAATCTTCTTTGTAGAATTATACAAGACTTTTGCTTTCCATCACATGTCATGAATATAGCTGTTTTTCCAAAATTGTTTTTGTAAAGGTATTTCCCCTATTCAGTTAATTGACACATCTATAATCTCACATTTTTTTCTGGTGAGAACATTAAATTCTGCTCTCTTAGAAAATGCAAATTATACAATATGGTATTATCAACTGCAGTCATGTTTTACAGTAGTTCATCGGATAGTATTCATGTTATAGCTGAATATAGCTGTTTTTAATAGAACTTTATTCATTACGTTTTCAGTTTAGTTTTTAATTTTCTGACCACTTTTTATTTATCTTTACCACCAGTGATAAACTTTGTCCAAAATATAATTGCTGTGCATTTGAACTAATGTTTTTTTTTCTTTGTTTTTCAGTGGGTATAAATAAGTTCTAGAGACCTGTTGTACAACACAGTGACTGCAGTTAACAATAGAGTATCATGCACTTCAAAGTCTGTTAAAAGGATAGATCTCAAGTTAAATGTTTATACTATAAAAAACAAAAACAAAACAGAGGGACACTAAAAAACTTTGGGAAGTTTTAGATATGTCTATTACCTTGACTGTAATGATGGTTTCACAGGTGCTTGCATATGTCTAAACTGTTCAAATTGCACACTTTAAATATGTATAGTTCTTCGCATATCAATTATACTTTAATAAGCTGTTAAACAAAAGAATTATATCTTATCCTCTAAATTTTCTTGACTGATATCTGAGTATTCCTTTGGAATCTTAATGAACAAAAACCAAAATATGTCTAAAATTGAGTTTTTGTTATATATCAACTCTATGAATTTGTCAGGCAGATAGATCTTGCTGCAGTAAGAAACAATCCTGCAGATCTCAATGGCTTAAAAAGCAAAGATTCTCACTTGTAGATTGTGGGAGTTCGTTCCACATTGCCTACTTAGGAATCAGGATTCCACTCTCTGGGTCATTGTCAAATGCCATGTCAGATGGATAATTGCACACACATGTAACACATCACATCACTATTATTTTTGGCCAAAGAAAGTCTCTTAGATACATCTAACTTCAAAGGGATTAGCATGAGTAATTCTATTGTGTATGTAGAAGGAACAGCACAAGTGTCTTCTAATTTTACTAAATTTTTTTTTCTAAAAAATAATCAAGAAATTTAGAGTTAGCACACTATCTTTAAAGTGTAGCTCAGTAAATGTTGAAAAATTTGGACCAAGAACAAAGAAGTATGAATCTGAATGTTTATGCATTTTTTAGCTGTCTTTCAAAAATTTATTCAACCTCTCTAAACCTGTTTACATCTCTAAAAAACTGTGTTAGTTCTTTATTACCTTATAGGATAATTATAAAAATTAAATATGACATCCTATGAAAAATACATGACAAATAGTAGTTGATACATTACAACATAATAATATAGTGGATACCAAAATTATAATTACAATTTTTTAATTTTTATTATTATTATAATGAATGTATTTCATCAGAAATTCACCAAGGAATATATAATGAATCCAAGATTCGTAGTTTGAATATTTCAAGAATTCAGCATAGTAAACTGGCAGTTTAATTCAAGTTCTTTAGGTATTATTAAGTGGAGGACATTATGTTGGATACAGAGAGACTAGAAAAATAAGTGAGACTCGGTGTTCCCCAAAATTTCAAGTAAAATTTTGAGGAAATATAGTTACATGGTCTGCCAAAGAGTTATATAAAAATTGATTGAAAAGGCAGTGGGGTGAGATATCTAACCTGGTTTCCTGAAGAAGGGATTAGTAAAACTGAGAAAAACTTGATGCAGCAAAACATAAAGCAAAGGAGCACAGACAAATGGGTATATCTGTGTTCAATATATATACACACACTCTTTGGCTTTCCAGTTGGTATCATGCACAAAAATATTATGATTACCAACCATGATATCATAACCATCAAATTTCAGTAAATACAGAACATATTGTCATCTCTTAAAAAAGCAAGAAAGAGAGAAAGAAAAAGGAAGATTTTGAAAAGAGCATTTGCTAATTTTGTAGATTAGTATTCCTTTATTTGGAGTTGAATAGATATCATCTTAGTTTAGTATTACTTTATTTGGACTTGAAAGAATAGATATCATCTTAGTTTTACTTAAACTGATTTCTACGTTATATTCACTTATTAAAATTACATTATTTCACTTAATTTTATGTAGATTTATATTATACAATAGTACTGTGAGTTTCTCAATGTGCTAAAGAGATTTATTCTCTAGACAATAAACTTTCCTTCAATTAAGCATTATTGTGCTGGGAATAGTATTTGTGTTGGATGTCAGAGGTTGTCATGTAGCCAATTCTTATTACTACTTTTTGCTGAGGAAAAGAAAGTGACAATAATAAACATAAAATAAAAACTATGGTAGGATGGACTTGTGGATTTTGATTTGACAAAACAAATTATTTTGAGTGTTTTGGTCTAGGCAAAATATTTTGTCAAACAACATTTTTCATTGCTTTATCTTGTTAAATAAAATCGAAAACATATGGTCATAATTACTCACATACATCTTAGCAAAACATTGGTTTAAAAAAGCTTATGAATTCTTTGTAGATTTATGAGTTATATCCCTTTACTAAGGTTTTTATAACATTTAAAGTGGGAATTGGGATTTAAAGAATGGGAACATTTAAGCTATTTAGAATCTATTGAAGGCCAATAAGATGAGGAACGATATGTTCATCAAATAATATATCAGTAGATTTACATATGTATAATAATTTTGAAAATGATTTTTAAACCAGTATTCATGATGTAAAAAAAATTGAAACTGAAGTTCTAAAAAAGATTTGAAATCCAGACTTTGCTTTTTAATTCTCTGTTTTAGTCTTTTATCTATATAATAGATACTGATTTGCATTCCCCAAAATCATTCTGAACGTTAAGTTGTAAAATACATTAAAATAATACATGATGACTTATACAGAAAAACCACATATGAATTCTCTTTGAATGAAATGATATTCTGTGGAAGTTTTGTGGGTTAAAATTTGGTATTACATACCAGAAATCTTTTTATTATTTTTATCTATCTATCTATCTATCTATCTATCTATCATCTATCTATCTATCTATCTATCTATCTATCTATCTATCTATCTATCTATCATCTATCAATCATCTATCTATCTATCATCTATCTATTATCTATCTATCTATCTATCTATCTATCTATCTATCTATCTATCTATCATCTATCTCTCTATCTATCATCTGTCTATCTATCTATCTATCTATCTATCTATCTATCTATCTATCTATCATCTATCTATCATCATCTATCACCATGTCTTGTACTAAGATTTTGGGAGCTTGTTCAATTTATAGTTCTATATTTTTCTGAGATGGATAACATCGATGCCCGGCCAAATTCTAATGCATAAATGAACTGGCTGTGTGGTTATTCAGCACTCATCTCCTCCTCCCTTTTAAATACCTTTGCAACAAAGTTTTTTGTTGAACTGAATAGTCATAACTGGTAATCAGTGACAGAGGAGAACTCCAAGTACATGGAGAATAGCAAAGATTATCACAATGTTAGCCACAAGGAATCAAAGTTCATATACTTCTGTTCATTGCATCTTGGTATCTGTCACCAAGGAAACACAACACAGTCCAGCCCTACAAGGGAAAATGCTTTTACTCACATACAAAGGAGACAGAGCAAGATCAACTCCAATAATGTGTGTAAGTATCTCATGGCTGGCGAGTGTCTCCAGCAGCTGAGACAATGCAATTGGCCTATGCATAGCTCTCTTTTTTGCCCCAGCAGAAGGATCTCAACCAATCTTCCATGAAATCTGAAATATTGAAAGCTGGAGGTTTGCCTGAGGTCCATTGACATTCATGCTTAGGTATAAAAAAGGAAACCCATTGAGCATAAAACAGGAAAAGACATTCCCACTCAAGGTAACAAGCCTAGCACAGGTTGTGTGAACACTTAAGCCTTTGGTAAGACAGTGTTCCAGGCCCAACACCTTGCTATATGGTTAAAGGAAGATCAATAGACTGTGCACATGAGACTGCCTTTCCCAAAATTTTAAATTAAATTTCAGTCAGTAAAAAAATACAGTAATGCATTAACAGAAAATCAAAAGAAAAAAAAGTTTATCACCAAGAGGTGAAAAAAATACATTTTACATGATAAATTTGGAGAATTCAGATATTTGTGTTTGTCTCTTTCAAATGTGCATTTTTAAATTATTTAAAAAGGCTTGACAATTTAGCATACATAAAATTCAAGCCCTAGTTTAGAAGACAGGTAAATATTTGTTTAATTCTATAAAAATTTCTTTGTAAAAAGATTTGACTTATACAATTTTTAACAACCTCTTCTATATTTTTTTCATGCATGTAATCCCCATAAACGTCAGTGAACTCCCATTGACTTCAATATGGACAATTTAATTGAAACTTCTACATGCTCAATTCATACATAAACTGAAGAAAAAAATAATTAGTCTCAGTGGGAGTTATGTGAATACAGATTGCAGATTGGCACTAAATCAGTCATTATTCATTTTCACAGGTTTGATGGCCTCCTAAATTAAAATCAAGGTCTTATTTTAAAAACAAAGCTAAGAAAAATAAGATATCCATTTCTACTTTGTACAGGGTAAAAGGGAGATGAGGCTCCTGCCTTGTCTCCCATAGCTTAAACCCATGTTTGTTTTTTAATACATCAGGATGAAACAGTGTACAATGTATGAATACTGACCTTACTCTTCTTAGGAGAATGCCTAGATAAGATTATTTCATAGATGAAAGATATTCTCATTTTTATTTACTAAACATATTGTAAATAAAGTTAGTAGCCTTATTGAGGCAAGCATTTTATTTAGAATGAACACTAAAAATAAAGCCAATTTTAAACCATAAACTATAAAACTAAATTAAATTATTAATATATTTTATTGAATGAACCAGTATTTACATTGATTTTTCTTAAGATATTAATTGTGTTCATTTTTAAAATTATAGTAACTAGCATTATTCTAAGTGTTCTTTTGAGGTTTAACAAAATATAGTTTATTTTTTTGAAGGGTATCATTATTTTTGTCATAAATAAGATGATATAGACAAATCTACAAAAAATTTTCATTTATGAAAATTTTATTAGTATAATTATAAAAACAGAGGCCCTGAAGAAATTTAAGCCATAGTATATTGATACATGATATTTTTTATTTAAAAAATAATAAATACTATTATTATTTTTAACTTTGATAATATTTGCTTTAGATTATTACTTTAAAATACAATCTTAGAATATATGGCAAAAACTATTTAGATAAAACAAAACATAAAATGACATTCTATATCAAGCCAAGATATAACCTTATTACTTATGCAATTTAAAACACATTGTCAAAGAAAAGGTGCTTTGCTTGGTTAAAGGTCAGGAACAAAGCCATTTGTAAAATAAAAATAGTATAACATTATTTCTGGAGGACTACTTTAACCAAAAGAAGTAAAGGTATTGTTGAGAAGTGAAAGGATTTTAAAGCAGTTGAATAAATAAATAGAAAAATGATAAATTGGAGACATACCACAAAGAATAACATTATTTTCTGATTGATAGTTTATAATAAGGTATAGATTTAAGTTAATAATAATCAGTACTGCTTTCTCTTGAGTTTTTTTTTTCATATTAAGTTATTGTGTCTGTGACACAATATAATTAAAACTTTTTATCTGCATACTACTTTTTTTGTCTAAAAAAATTAAAAGTACTATTACTCTGAAAGCTACATGTTAAGAATTGTTTGTTTGTTTTGATGAAACATGTATTTTCTTAACAAGTTTTTCCCTATAAAAAGAATATCTATAATAGAAATATCCTATAATGCCCTATAGGGAAGGCTTTATACTTATTTCAAAACTTTCTTTCAGCTACCTTTACTCTTTTACTTTGTTGCATCAATCTGAATTGCTGGGAAGACTTGTTCAGATATGATTTCCAGTTATTAATGACTGGGAATACATTCTTTCTTAGAAATTAAAAGATCAGAACCAAGTCTGATGATCTCATATGTTCAAAAATTTGTGCTGTAACTGTTAGCTCTGTTAATTTTAGGCCAGAACGCCTGAAACGTAAAATAAAAATCTCAAATAAAAATCTGTTAGCACAAGACAAATAATTCCGAAGAGAACAAAATCTCTTCAGAAAATACAGTCTTAAATGTATGCTAATAATTCAAAGAAATTAACACATCTGTTTAGTTTTTTTTCCAAAGTAACTAATTATAAACAGAAGTTAGAGTAGGAAATTTTGTGCAATAGTGGAAAATAGAACCATAATTCAATTTCAGAACACATAAGTTAAATTCATGTGGGTTACTCGGAGTTTCATGAAGGCTAGACCAAAATTTAAAATAATTTATGAAACAATTTATGTATTTTTGTTTTAAATTAAAAAATATATATGAAAGTAAAGGAATACAGTCTTTTGTATAGAACTGGATCTCAAAGTGCTGTGTAAACATAGGTTGAAAGTAGATAAAATTCTCATCCAGAAAACCAGAAGTCTGGCCAGAGGAATAAATAGTAAAAATGAGCCAGAGGCAACGTATATTGTGGAAGCCATTACAACAAAGAAAACTCCTTTCTTATCAGGGTCTGGCTTAGTACTTGAGAATATCTTGGTAGAGGGAGGTAAAGAAGAATATTTTGTTGCTTTTGTTTTATGAGGTCATTTATAAAAATATTAAAAGACTGTTTCCTTGCTTCTTTAAATAATATTGCTCATAGCACTGATCATTGCCAAAGATCTACCACTGACTTTCAAGAAACAGAAAAAATTAAACGCTTACTTCCTTGAGGTCAGAAATCTACATCTCAATGTTTTTACTTGGAGAGTATAAGCTTATATGCTTTGCCCTGATTCTTACCCCCAGACTAGCTGTGAAAGTCTCTTACAACCTACAGGCATTGGCTTGGATGCATATTCACACACAAGTCACATTGGCTTAAATTCACTGCTGAGTCTGGTAAATTAATTTTGCATTGATATTTTAAGTGATGAAGTCAATGTTCAAACACAGATCAGTGTTAAAGCTGGAATTCTATAAGTTTTCCTGAGTTGCAGTTTGATAGGCAATATTTGCCGTGATACCTGAGCATACATGAAGCCGCCATCTGAAACATATAATGGGGGTGGTAATATGCTCAGTATTTGTAATACTGCTATTATTTAGCAGCATCATATTAGATTGTGATCTGATTTTGGGAAAGTGCCTATTGTGGCTACCTAAATACTAGATCATTGGAAAAAACTTATGTGGAGAATTTTATTCAGTTTGAATCACATTAAGACTCCAATTCATTTTTGAGTCGGACTGTCATATTAGACTCCTGAAATGTTGAATCTGGAAAATACATCAACTACCATCTAATTTTGCTATTTCCAAGTTTGGCTGAGTATTAAAGTCACTTAGGAAGATATTTTTGGGGGAGGAAGGGGAATTCTGGGAGCATGATGCAGATTTACACGTTCTGTTACATTATACTGTTGTATAAAAATCATCTCCAAATTCAAACATTTAAAATAACTTCAAATTGTTATGCTGAGTAATTGTATTGATTGGCTGAGATTCAGGTAGGATTTGTTTTTTTGTTTTTTCCTCCCTACTGCTAGTCTCACTTACAATTTTTCATTGGCAGCATTATACTGGGAGCACAGCTAGAGCCGGGCTGTTCAAATGGCCTCTCTTCAGATGGTCTCTCCAACACAGATTTACAAGGATTGGGACCTGAAAATATGTATGTTATTTTAAAAGATACTTTCAGAAGTGATTTTGATCCATTGGGTTCAGTGAAGAATCAGTGAAGAAATACGTAAGGAAATGAGAACATATATCTAGACAGTTTCAATACCATGAATGAGGCGTCACATTTGGTCAATGGTATGGCTAAGTCTAGAACTTAGATCTTTGGAAATTTTGTGCCTAGACTTGTTTCTCTACATTATTTCATATTTTTATGACATATAGAAGGATGAGGGCTTAATATACCGAGTAGTGCCATAGGATCATACATGTATATGCCATAATTTTAAGTTTATTATAAAATTATGATTCTTTTCTAAATGGATAATAAATTTCTAAGTTTTTGACTGTTTGTGTGTGTGTGTGTGTGTGTGTGTGTTTATATATGTGGAGGTCTGTTTGTATATATCTAACTGAAGAGTCAGAACATTCTTTTATTCTTTGGATATAAATCAATTTTGAGTTCTAGTGTGCTAGCCTTGGTTGAAATTTTAGTTCTTCATGCTTCTTCTTTTAGCAATCATTTTGGCCTATAGGATCATATTTCCAGTTGCATCCTTTTCAAAGTTAAGGAACAAAAGAGTCTTGAGACCTACATGATTAATAACACTTCAGGAATCCAATGTCCTTAAATGCAGGCATAGCTTACTTAGCAAGAAGATGATATTTTCCTCAACCTATTATGAAGGAGCCTACGGAGTCACATCCCATGTCTAAGCAATGACTTTTTCACAGCAAGATTTTCGGTGAGATTATTTTTTGTCTTTATGGGAAATCATATAAATACACTCAAAAGTGTGGACACCATTTGTTTTTCCCTCAAATCAGAACACAACTATCTAGCACTTAAGGTATTAAAAGTAAATCAAACAACTGGGTTTAGTTACTTTTCATAAATTTTTCTTAAGGTCAAGATGAAAACTAGCTTTACATTTCCAATTTATCTTCAAGCCATTCCTTGAAAGTAAACATACAAAAAGAATCAATATTCTTGCCATTGCAATGACATGAATGGACCTAGAGGATATTATGTTAAGTGAAATAAGTCACAGAGAAAAATAAATACCATATGATTTTATTTATATATGGAATCTAAAAAATGAAATAAACAGAAACAAAATCATAGATACAGAGAACAAATTGATGGTTGCCAGATGGGAGGGGGGTTAGGAGGAAGGGTGAAAAAGGTGAAAGAGATTAAGAAGTACAAATTGCCAATTATAAAAAGAGTCACAGAGATGTGAGATACAGCATAGGGAATACAGTCAATAATATTGTAATGGATATGTATTGTGTCAGATGGGTACTAGACTTACCAGGGTGATCGTATTATAAGGTATGTAAATGTCTAATCACCATGTTGTGCACCTTAAACTAATATAATATTGTATGTCAACTGTAATTGAAAAATAAATTGTAAAAAAAGAACCAGTAATATACTGGAATAAAGTAGTCTAAATCAAGATTGAGAAAAATAAACAATTGTTTAAAAGTAATATAACTTTGCCAATCATAAACATATCATTTTATTGTTAAGCGAAATAGTTTAGCATTTTGGAGATAAAACTCCAAATATCTCTTATAGAAGAAGTTTCTACTCTATACCCTTAGCCAGTTTTCCTTTCCTTCTGGGAACACAGGACACAGGCACATTACAATTTCTCTTCTCTTGACTTAGGCAGAATCATTGACTGAATCTAGTCAACGTGTTGTAGGAACAAGTGAAACCATTGTGAAACTCACTGACCTTTTTCCATACCAGAACAACCACATCAATTTTTTTTATTGAAATAGAACAAGATTGGCATAGTCTGGATCACTGAGTAGTAACATGAAAGATAGTTTCCCTGGAGAGTTCCCCAGACTTGGAATACACTTTGTATGAGAAGAAACATTTCCTTTTTCTGTGCCATTGAGATTTTAATGAGTTTTGTTTGTTTACTTTGACTGTAGTGTATCCTAGCCTACTCCAGCGAGGAAAAGCCCATTCTAGGAGAGTTTTGCTCTACCTACCATACTTCAATAACAATCACAGTGGTTTGTCTAGTGGTTATTCTTAAAGATAAATTGAGCTCTCCTTTGGTATCCTATAGCATGCTTTTTAAAAAATTTACATTGTTCTGGGGTGGGGAAGTACACAAAAGGGACGTTTGTGAGTGCTGGTAACTGTTTGTTTCATGATGTAGGTCCTGTTCACACATGTGTATAATTTATGACAATTCTTCAATGCTGGTTACAAAGCTTGTTCACTGAAAATATGTCTATCTGTACACTTAAATTTTGTGTACTTTTCTAAATAAATGTTTTACTTATTAAATAGCTTACTAAAAAGAAGATCACTTTAAAAACATAAAATTATATCACTGTTTCACATATATTTGCTTCAAAGCCTCTTCAAAAAATTTATTATGTCTTTGAGGTCTGAAATATCAGATCATATACTTTAAATCTCCAGAGTCTAGAGTTCAATTTATCCTTCCAAAGGTTATTAATTTTTCTTATGAATATTAGCAGCAGAAAAAGAGAGAATACCCTTGTGTCAACTGAAATAATTGAGGGTTCCTAGAGACCTAGATAAAATCATCTCAAACTTCCATTATAATTCTTAAAGGATTCTAAGTATTCCCCAAGATTTCTGCCAATCTTGGGCATTGAAGTAAATTTGTGCCGTCTGTAGCTTTGGGTTTCTGATTCCATACAATTTGCTTAAAATACAGCTCCTATAACATACTTTATGTGCCAACTCTCTTCAGAGATAAATTAACTGAGATGTAAAAATCAGTCATTTGTATAATTTAAAAAAGTGATACTCCAAACTCTCAGAGGACACTTAAGTATCTAGTAAGCTTGACTAAAATTGGATGCAGTTAGATAAGAAGGTGTGCATATTAAATGTGCACACGCTATTTAAATTGAATACTATTTTTTTCTTTTCCTTAAAAGAACTTTAATGAACTTCTAGTTTGATTTCTAATGCACTTCTAGTTTGATTTCCAATGCACAAACAGCTTGAAAATCCTCACTCTCCTCCTTACAACAACATAACACTAAATACTCTGCACGTTAACTTTCCTTGGGCATTTCAAAGAACATAAATGGTAATTTTGATGAATTTTTAGAGGCTGAGCATGGACTGGCTTGAGAGTAAGAAACTCCTGGAAACTGCAGCCTGAGCGGAACTCAGACTTTTACGGATTTTACCTCTGAGACCCCACCATGGTCTCAAGTATCTGAGAATGATCTTCTAACTCTCCCAAGAAGGGAATGTAATTAAGGTGAAATTTATCTACGACACTTTCCATAACAATGACCTTCTTCCTAGCTGAAAAGATTTTACTAGGGCATTTCACCATCTCTATCGAATCCCCTACATACACATCCTTCTGTTTCACATAAGGAAAAGACAATCTGTGCCAATGGAGAAGCATTTTTTAAGATCACAGCCAAGAGACACAAGCCAACTAAAAAACTGGGATTTAAGAATAAATTATAAAATGCTTTTCTCTAAAAACTTACCTAAACACCAAAATGGCTGTGGTATAACAATGGATGACACCTCCAAAACACAGACTACATATGAGGAAGAATACATAGGGAAGTTCAAAATAAAGATGAGATACAAATACAAGGAACATAAGAAATTTGAAAATTGGAAAATACAGCTACAGCAAACCTTAAATCTAGCTCAACTTCTAGCCAGAAAAACATGAACCTTCACAGAAAAAGGCTTTCTCCAGTTCTCAGTGTCTATTACCTGATACAATACATCAGGTGTTTAAAACAGATTACAAGGCATGCCAAATGCACACAAAAAAATAAATTAAGCATCAGAGCCAGACTCAGACATGAGACAGATGTTGGAATTATCAGACAAGGTATTTAAAATAATTGTGATTAATATGTGAAAGTTTCTAAGGTAAAAAGTAGACAACATTAAAAAACAGATAGGTATTATAATCATAAAGAAGGAGATTTGAAGAAAGAATCAAAAGAAAAGTTAGAAGTAAAAAGTACTGTAAGAGAAATGAAGAATGCTTGTGATGTGTTCAACAATGACACCAAGTAAACAATCAGAGAGTTTGAAGACAAGTCAATAGAAAATTCCTAGACTAAGAAAAAGAATGAGAAAAACAGAATGGAACATTTAAAATGTAGAACAATTTAAAAACATACAAATATACATAATTGGAATATCAGAAGAGGGAAGAAAGCAAAAGAAATATTTGGTATACTAATGGCTTAAAACATAAATTAATTACAGACACCAGAGTTACAGGCAGCTCAAAGACATCATACTGGATAAAAACAACACAAAACAAAATGAAAATCAAAAATAAAACCCTATGCCTAAGCATATCATATTCAATTGTGGAAAACCTGAGACAATGCAAAAGAGCATAAAAGCAGTCAGAAAAAATTAAGAATCTTACCTATACAGAGACAAAAGAATCACAATGGCCATTGCATTTAGAAACATGAAGTTGGATTGAAGTGAAATATTTCAAGTGTACAAAAGACAAATCATCTCCAGTAAAGTATAATTCTGTATTCAGTGAAATTATCCTTTGAAAGTAAAGGAAAAATAGATATTTTCTGAAATACAAAAAATTGAGGAAGTTCATTACTACTAGACTTCCCTTTCAGGATATGTTAAAAGATCATGGGTGGAAGGAAAATGATATAGGACAGAAGCTCAAGTATACATAAAGAGAGAAAAAAATATTAGAGAAGCAATAAACAGAGGTAAAATAAATTTTTTTATGTTTCTTACTCTTAATTTATATAAAAGATAACTATTTAAACAAAAACAGTGGTACATCCAGGCAGTGGAATATTAAAGTAAACAAAGATCAATGCATTGGGATATCATAGCATATAAATAAGGAGAATGAATGATAGCAATGTCATAAGGGAAGAGAAAAGTTAGGAATATTTTTTATAAAAAATTTGAATTCTAACAGGTGTGAGGTGGCATCTCATTTTAGTTTTGATTTGCATTTTCCTTATACCTAGTGAAGCTGAGCTTCTTTTCATGAATCTGTTGGCCATTTGTATGTCTTGAAAAAAGTTTCTGTTCAGGTCTTCTGCCTATTTTTTTAATTTGATTTTTTGCTGTTGTTGAGTTGTATGAGTTTCTTATATATGTTGGATATTAGCCTCTCATCAGAGGTATTGTATGCAAACATTTTCTTCCATTTGGTTGGTCACCTCTTTGTTTTGTTGGTGGTTTCTTTTACTGTGCAAAAGCTTTTTAGTTTGATACAGTCCAATTTATTTTTGCTTTTACTTCCCTTGCGCTTGAGGTCAAATTCATAAAATCCTTTCTAAAACAAAGGCCCATAAGTTTAGTACTTGTCTTCTTCTATGCATTTTATTATTTCAGGTCTTGTATTTAGGTCTTTGATTCATTTTGAGTTAATTTCTGTGTATGATAATGAATAACAATCAAGTTTTATTCTTTTGTGTGTGGCTTTACAATTTTCCCAGCACTATTTATTGAAAAGACTTTCTTTTCTCCACTATGTATTTTTATTTTATTTCCTTTGCCAAAAAACTATTTGCCCATATATACGTGGGTTTATTTCTGGGTTCTTAATTCTGTTTCATTGGTCTGTGTATCTGTTTTTCTGCCAATATAATGTTGTTTTAATGACTGTTGTGTTGTATTACAGTTTGAAGTCAAGAAGTCTGATACATCTGGGTTTGTTCTTTTTTTCTCAAGATTGCTTTGACTATTTGAGATCTTATATAGTTCCATACAAATCTGAGGATTTTTGTTCTATTTCTTTAAAAAAATGTGATTGAGATTTTGAAGGAGATTGCATTAAATCAGTATATTGCTTTGGATAATATGGCCATTTTAACGATTAATTCTTCTAATCCATGAACATGGACTATCTTTTCATTTCTTTGTGTCTTCTCCAATTTCTTTAAATAATGGCTTATAGTTTTCAGTATGTTTATTAACAAAGCAAGTAATAACAAGTGATAGAGAGTCTGTGGGGAAAAAGGAACCCTTATAAACTGCCAATGGAGCTGTAAATAGGTACAGCCACTATGGGAAACAGTATGGAAGTTCTTCAAAAAAATAAGAATAGAATTACCATATGACCCAGCAATCCCTTCTGGGTATCTACCGCCTAAAAAACTGAAAACATTTATCTGTAAAGACACATGCACCATGATGTTCATTGTAGCATTATTCATGATGGCCAAGACATAGAAAAAACCAAAGTGTCTTTGATAGATGTTTAGATGAAGAAGACATGGTACATATTTACAGTGGAATATTATTCATTCATAAGAAAAGATGAAATTCTGCCATTTGTGACAACATGAATGGATCTTGAGATTATCATGCTAAGTGAAATAAGTCAGATGGAAAGATTTGAGAACCATATGATTTCACTATATCTAGGGTATAAATTGGAAGCAACAGATAAACAAGAAAAACAAATAAACTCAGACACATTTTAGCGGTTATTCAAGGGAAAAGGGGAGGGGAGAGGTAAATAAAGGTAAAGGTATCAAATATTTGGTGATGAAATGAGATTTGACTTTGAATGGTAAACACACAATGCAACATACAGATGATGTATTATACAACTGTATAATTGAAATTTACATAATTTTATTAACTAATATTATCTCATTAAATTTCATTAAGAAAAGAACCAGCATTATATGTCAAGTAATTCAGTGTATTTGAAGTAATATAGTGTTATGTGATGTTAAGCTTACAAGATGTATATACATAAAGAAGACCAATGTATGCTTAAGGCAACAGAGAAAAAGAAATAATAAAAATTAAAGATGGAATCATTGACATTGAAAACAAAAACAATAGAGAAAATCAACAAAACGAAAACCTGGCTCTTTTAAAAGATCAGTAAAATCGAAGAATCTCTAGCCAGGAAAACCAAGAAAAAAAAGGAATATGTTATAAATATCATAAATGTAAGAGGGTAATTACTACTAATTCTATGGACATTAGAAGGATAATGAAGTAGTTCTATAAATAACTTTATGACCATAAATTTGATAGCTTAGGAAAAATAGACCAATTTATTGAAAGACAAAAAATATCATATCTTTCCAAATAGAAATAATCTAAGTTGGCCTGTATCTATTAAGTACAGGGAATTAATAATGAATAACCTACATAAAAAAGAAGCACTAGACCTAGATTTTTTCTATAGTGAATTCCACCAAATGTTTAGGAAAGAAAGAGTACCAATTCTCCACAAACTTTTCCACAATGTAGAAAACAGTAGGGCTTTTTTTTAAAAAATTTATTTTATGAGATCAGATTTACCTTTAAAAGAAAACTAGATAGAGTCATTATAAGAAAAAAATTTTATAACAAATATCTCTCATGAACACAGATGTAAAATCTTCAACAAAATATTAGCAAACTAAATTTAACAAAGTTTAAAAAAAGTTGTACAACAAAAACAAGTGGGAGATATATGTATATTTTTTGGAATTATTTTATTGTTTTGTTTATATTTCCACTGAAAAATTTTCTTTCTTTATTATTTATCCCTTTTTCCTAGTTCACTCTTCTGTGTCTGTCACTGTAGACATGACACCGTCAGATTCTTTTTTTTTTTTAAGGCATTTGTTTTTCAATTACAATTGACATGCAATATGATTTTATATTAGTTTCAGATGTACAGCATAGAGGTTAGGCATTTATATATTTACGAAATGAACCCCTTGATTAGTCTAGTACCTGCCTAACATTATATGCATAGTCATTACTTTAAATCCCTTTTAAGATAAACAAAGCTGATAGCGTCAACATTCAACATCTTTCAGTGTTATCTATCATATCAACAGGGTAAAAAGTAAAAATCATATAATGATAACAACTAATGCAGAAAAAGCACTGTACAAAAACTAACATTTATGATACAAATACTTGGCGAACATGAATTAGAGGAGTACTTTCTCAAAAGAAACAACTACCAGAAAATTCTATTACTAACTTCATACATAATGATGAGAAATTGGAAGTTTTCTCTTTATGATTGATAAAAGGCAAGGGTGTCTCCTTCACCACACCCTTTCAATATTGTACTAGAAATTGTAGCAAGTACAATAAAACAAGAGAATAAAATAAAAGACAGATAGGGAACAAAAACAAAACTATCTTTATTAGTAGATAATATGAGACACGATTTTCTATGCAAAAAAAAATCTTAAAGAATTGATCAAAACCAAACCAAAACAAAGCAAAACCTCTGGAACTAAGAAGTGAGTATAGCAAGGTTATAGGATATAAGGTTAATATACAAAGTCAATTGCTTTCTTATACCTCAATTTTCTAAATAATTGGAATTTGGAAATTAAAAGAAAACAACACTATTTAAAATAGCTTTAAAATATAAAAAAAAAAGTAGGTATAAATCTACAAAAAATATATATAGGATCTGTATGTAGAAATTACAAAACTCTGATAAAAGAATTACAAGATTTAAATTGTTTGTGTTCATGAATTGGAATACTCAGTATTGTTAAGATGTCAGTTATGCCCAACTTTATTTATAGATCAAAGCAATCTCAATCACAATCCCAGTGAGTTTTCTTGTTGATATTGACAGACTGATTTTGAAGTTTATGTGGAATAGTACAAACAAAGAATAGCATACCTGGTACTGGGGAAAAAGAAGCTTAAATTTGCCTGAGTTTAAGGCTTTTGATAAAACTACAGTAACCAAGATAGTGAGGTATTGGTAAAAGCATATATACATAAATTAATAGACAAGAATAGAGAGATCAAAAATAGACCTACAACATTGGTTAATCTTTGATAAAGGAGCAAAGATGATTAAATGGAGTAAGTAGTCTTTTCAACAAATAATGTTGGTAAAAAGACATCAATATGCATTTTTTTAAAAGATACTTTAGGATTCATTGAAATTAAAAAAAAAAAAAAGCCTGTTCTGCTAAAGACACGAAGAGAAACAAGAGGTAGCCACAGACTGTTAGAAAGAAATTTGCAAAATATAAATAATTTATATCCAAAATATGTAATAACTTTTAAGATTCAACAGTAGGAAAGCAAATAGTCCAACAGGGGAAAAAAAAGTGCACAAATGATCTGAAAAGAAAAAGAAGCATATGAAATAATGTTCAACATTTTTTGTCATTAGTAAATTACAAATTAAAGCAATTATAAAATACCTCTACGAAACTATATAATCAACATCCAATGACATTGACAACATTCATTGCTTGTAAGAAAGCAGAGGAACTGGAAATCTCATTCGTTACTGGTGGAGATGCGAAATGGTACAGCCATTTTGGCAGATTTTTACAAAGCTAACCATAGTTTCACCATGCAATCCAGCTATTGTGTTCTAGGTACAGAGCCAATTCCATTGAAAATTTATATCCACGTAAAAACTTGCACATAAATATTTGTAGCAGTTGTATTCATAATCACTAAAAACTGGAACCAACCAATAGGTGAATGGATAAACACTGTGGTACACTCATATACTTGAATATCATTCAGCAATTTTTAAAAAAGAAAGAAAAAAAAGGTTATCCAACTACAAAAGGACTTGAAATATAAATGAATATCGTTATTAAAACAAGCCAACCTGGAAAACTCACATACATAATTCCAATTATATGACATGTGGAAAAGATAAAGCTATAGCAACTTTAAAAAGTTCAGTAGTTGTCTACAGCTCAGAGGGAGGGATGTACTATTGAATGATTATGAAGCACAGGGATTTTTTGGGAGTGGTGAAACTATCCTGTATGATACTGTAATGGTGAATGCTGATATGATAGATTTATCAAAATCCATGTAATTTTACAACACAGATGTGTCTTTTAATTCTATGAAGTCTACGTACATTTATGGACATACATGTGTTCGTGTTTATAATATATCTTATAAAACTGGGGTCTAGATCGAGTTCTGGTAATAATACTACTAAGATACTCTGACAATAAGCATTGAAGTTTGTAGTTACATAAATTGGGAGCTGAACTTTCTGTTTTCACATTTAGTAATTTTATTAATTACTTAAACTAAGAGACATACATTATTATAAAAGCTAAATAAAATTTAGATTTATTATTTAATGTTAATATATGGTAACATAGATAATTTATTAAGACTGTTCTCTGCTTTTCTAATATAGGTACTGCTTTCAGTAACTGTCACTGTTCAAATATTTACTTCGGTCTCCAACATCTTTAAGATAGAACTGTTTACCAAAATTCCACATGCTTCAATGCGACCATGAATTTCTGATTATTCAACAATAGGCATTTGCCTTGATGTCACTAAGTAAGCACCCATTACTAAGCTTGGATGTACTCCTTAAAGCTCAATTTTTGAACTGTATATGAACTAATTCCTACTTTCTGTTTCTAAAATTACTAAATTTAAATGATGGTAACTGAATAATTTTATTTCAGTTAATCAGATGTGCTATATTAAAATTTCTTTATCTTATAAGGTAAAAATAACTGTGAAATGAATCTAGATCTGCTAATTAGAATACTCTAGAATAGACTGCATAAAATCTACTCAAAATTTAAGGACTATTTTTAATGTCAATATTTTCATGTAAGTAACCAGTTTTTTAAATAAGCTTCATATGTGTTGTAATTAAAATTTAGTTTTTTATTCTCACTATTCCTATTTTGCTCTGACTGCGGCTGACAACTAAGGCAGTTCAGCTGCTTTTTGCTCACACTTAGTTAAGAGAAAATATGGCAATTATTTTAAATTGAAAACATGGAGTCAATTGAAATTCAGGATTCAAAATCAGAATTCCACTCCAAAATACTAATAAAATTTTCCAACTTAATTTAGGGTCAAATCTTCTCTTCAATCTCAAACCTACTTCATACTTAAAGACTACATTGGATGTTAATAGTGGGGCTAGAATTGGCTTGTGGAGAATGACTTTTTGGGAATCTACAGGATCAATAGGAGAAATCAGAAATGTTTAGCGAATAAGATAGTTCTTAATTTAACTGATATCTTCATATTTTGTTTGCAGACTTTTGCCCTTCAGGTGGTTTTCTCTAATGGAATATTTTCATGGATGCTTTGGGGTTTCCCTGCTAGACCCTACATAAAATATTCTTAAATGACACTCAACAAAGAAATGATGATTTTTAACTTTCACACATATATATCATATATATTTAAATTATTTAATTTATATATAAACATATATATTATACACACATTTTATACAGAATATACAACTGCACAGCAAATCTGAAGAAGTTACTCAAAACTAAGCATGGAAAAATGAAGAAGTTTAAAAAATGTAAAAGAGGTTAAGAGAAAAGGAGAGCAGAATGTTACAGTTTGATGTTAATCTAATAGGATTTATAAAATGTTAGAGCAGGAAAAATGGAATGGGCAACAGAAAATATTTAAAGAATTTTCCAGAGTTTTTGAAAGATATTTACTTGAAATTAAATAAACAAAATAAATTTTGAGAAAAGGAAATGCAACTAAATCTATTTATGAAATGCAGGTGGTAAAAATGCACAACAGAAGAGGTAAATATAGGCAAGTGAATAGAAAAATATATGATCTCTAAAGGAACAATAATAGACTTCACAAAAACAATAGATTCCTGAAGTCAATAGAATAAATTTTCAAGTTTTGAAGATAAAAGCAAATTACCAATTTGTATTCTATATTCTAGTTCCAATGGTAAATTAGAAATAATTTGAAACAAATCTCAGAGAGACTGGCACATTCACACCATTGCTGAAATAACTGGGAAATACTATACATCAGGAAATAGGATATTGAATGTAGAGGAAAGTTGTAGAGACACAATAAAGCAAGGAGAGTACATGAATCAATACACATACTTGTAAATCCAAACAGACATTGAATGTAAAACAATAATAATAATAATGACTAATTTGGAGGATAAAAAATATAAAAGATGGCGGAGAGAATATTTTATTTAAAACATTGTACAATATTACAATCTAAGTCTAATATTTCACTACCAAGAATTAAGATATTAAGATATTATGATATATCGTACAATATTACAATCTAAGAAATGATAAATAAATTTACAGACATCTTCCTGTCTGTCTCTTTCTCTGTGTTCAAATTTCCCTCTTATAAAGACACTAGTCATGTTGGATTAAGAACCTACCCTACTCTATCCAGTATGGCTTCATTTTAACTTAATTAATTATTTCTACAAGGAGCCTATTTCTTAATAAGGTCACATTCTGAGGTAGTAGAAGTTAGTTAAAACTTCAACATGTATTTTTGAGGCAAATAATTTAACCTATAACAGTCCATTCACCTTCTGCTATCCCCCAAATTAATTTCCTTTCTATGTGGGAGGTACAACTAACCCATCTGAATACCTCCTAAAGTTTTAAGCATTCCGATATAAACTTTAAGTCCAAAAATTTCATCTAAATGTCAGGAAGATAAAGTCCCAAATCTCATCATCTAAATCACTTAAGTCAATTATCTTGAGACTCTGGTTATTACTTACTAATCCTGGGCAAAATTCTTCTTCAATCAGTGAATCTTTTATCATACAAGTTATCAACTTCCAAAATACAATGATAGGAAAACATAAGATATATATCTGCATTTTATAAAGAAGAAATTGGAAGAATTAAAGAGGTCACAGGTCCTGAACAAGTCCATAACTAGTGGGTAAATTTCATTAGGTTTCAAGGCCTGAGGATAATAATTCTCTGTGGCTCTATACTCTGTCCTCTGGCCCCACCCCTACCCCTTGACCTTGGGCAGGGGAACTGAGGCAGTAACCTTTCCTTCTTCTGGACCTGTGTGCTCTGGCCTGTGATGGCAGCAGTAGCTCTGTGGCCTCTGCATTCCTGGTTCTGCCCTTATAGTCATTCTTCCTTCATTTTCTCCCATATCTCTTTCTTTCTGTCCATGCTGGCATTGCTTCTGTTACTATAAAATTTTGAAAAACAAAATAAGCCAGACAGAAAAAGTTGAAAACCAATGCTATCACTTATATGTGAGATATAGACCTAAAAGCAACAAACAAACAGGACAAACAAACAGAGACACATGGACATGGACAACAGACTAGTGGTTACTTGAGGGTAGGGGGGAGAAGGGGAGATAGATGAGGTAAAAGAGGTGAAACATGTGGTTACAGAAAGAAATCTATGAGAGGTGAACACATGTGCTGGTTGGAAAATTACTGTTTGGCTATTGCCCATGAGAACATAACACTCTAACAATAAACTGTCTCCTTCTGTATCCCCAACCCCCCGCCCCCGCCATCGCTTGCACAACCAATCTGTGGGTTGACAGTTAGTAAAAAGAAGAAAAATAGACTTGTGTGTTCAAACAGGATGAAGAATAGGGGTTTAGAACTTAAAAACCTTATACCTCTACATTTCAGGGCTTCTTAATTTGGGGTCTACATACCCTTGGCAGATGCAGCTAGCTGTATACAGTATGTTTCCTAAAACTCACAGATTTCTGGTGGTCTGTGTGTCTATCAGTGGTCGGCAGCTATAACACACACAATACAATATGTATGCCTTACGGTTGAATTGTGCATCTGAAACTTACTGGATTTCTTTAACCAATGTTACTAAAATAAAAAATAAACAAAAACAAAAACAAAACAAACGAACGAACAAGCAAAAAAAAACATGTTTCTTGGTCTTTCATGCAATTCTCAGGCATCAAGCCACCAAACAAGAGAGCCTTCTACAAATCTTTTCTGGATAATCTTATCTCCATTCTTGGCTTCTGTTGAGATGGTTGATTGGATCTACGCATTTCATACCAAACCTCTTTAGCAAAGATTGTCAAGCCACATCCTTGGTCCTGTTTCCAAGACAGGCTAAGAATTTTCCAAATTATCAGTGCTGATTTCTTTTTGTTTAAAATTTTATTCTCCAATTTATCTCTTTCCTCTCAAATTTTACTAAAAACAGCATAGAGAGTTCTGTGCACCTCCTACACTTTGCTTGGACATTTCCTCAGTTAAATATTCATGTTCATCACATAGAAATTCTACTTTCCACACAAAAAGAGATATAATTCAGACAAGTTCTGCCAGTTGATAATAAGGATTACTTTTCTTTCAGTTTCAAATAACATGTTCCACATTTCCATTTGAGACTTTACCAGAAGCACCTTTAACATTCCCATTTTGGGGCACATTCTATTCGTTCTATAAGACAATAGAAGCTTTCTCTCCACCTCTCCTCACTTTTTTTCCTGAACCCTCACTTGTACCATCTCTAATGTCCATATTTCTATCAACAATGCCTTTGAGGCCATCTGATTTTTTTTCCCATCATGTACCTCAGAATTCTTTCATCCTCTACTCATTATTCAATCCACTTCCATATATTTGAGTATTATTTACAGTAGCAGCTCACTTTTTACTACCAATACCTTTATTACTTTCGTAGGGATTTCATAACAACTTAACACAAACAGGATAGCTTAAAACAGAAGTTATTCTCTCAAAGTTCTGAAAGCTAGAAGTTCAAAATCAAGATGTCACCAAGACCATGCTCCCTCTGAAATTCTGGACAGCATTCTTCCTTGCTTTTTCATAATTTCTGGGGGTGGCCTTCAATCCTTGGCATTTGTCAGCTCACAACTGGATAATTATATGGCAGTCTCCTTGTGTGTTTCTGTTTCTGTGTCCAAACATCCTCTTCTTTTAAGGACACCAGTCATATTGAATTAATGGTCTACCTTATTCCAGTGACCTCATTTCAATTTAAATAATTCTACATGTAACAACCTTATTTTCAAATTAGATTAGATAAGAGTTAGGACTCCAACATATCTTTTAGGGAGACATAATTCAACTCATAATAAATATGTGTATCTGTAAAGCAAAATTTCAAAAGTAATTTGGAGATATATGCATCTCTATGTTCATTGCAACATCATTTATAATAGCCAAGATATGAAAGCAACCTAAGTGTCCATTGATAGATGATTAGATGAAGAAGATGTGATACATTTGTACAATGAAATATTATTCAACCATAACAAAGAATGAAATCTTATCATTTCAACTACATGGATATAGCTAGAGGATATTATGCTAAGTGAAATAAGTCAGACAGAAAAAGACAAATACCATATGGTTTAACTTATATGTAGAATCTGAAAAACAAATTAAATGAACAAACAAAACAGAAAAAAAATTATAGATACAGAGAACAAACTGATGATTCCCAGATGGGAGTGCAGTGGGGAGATGGGTGAAAAAGGGGAAAGGATAAAGAAGTATAAATTGGAAGTTACAAAATAATCACAGAGATGTAAAGTACAGCATATGGAATAGAGTCAATGATATTGTAATAACTATGTATGGTGTCAGGTGGGTACTAGACTTAGGGGGATCAATTCATAAGTTATACAAATATTTAACCACTATGCTGTACACCTGAAACTAATATAATATTGAATGTCAACTGTAATTGAAAAATTTTTGAAAATTGAAAAAATAACTTGGAAAGAAATAAGAAATACTTTTGGGCATTATGATTTATTAAAAAAATTTAAAACCAAAAATCAAGTTATAAATAATAAGTTGTATTACATTATACTCATATACTTCTACATGTGGAAGTGATTAATTAATCACATAACAATAAAATCTTCATACTAGGAAAATTTAGAAACCACATTTCCAAGAAAAATAAAAATTTAATTATGTAAAAAAAAAATTCTCCTATTTATCAAGAAAAAAAAGACAAACTATTACAGAGAAAATATACAAATATGTGTAGTGAATTCACAGTAGAAATTGAAAATCAATAGAAATTTATAAATATATTTTAATAAGACCTAATTAATCACTTATATTGATGAAAAGATAAAAAATAAAAATTTAATTCTACCTGTCTATCTACCTATTATTGGTAAGGATGTGAGAGATGTGAATTTTTCAATACTAATAAGAGGAGTATAAATTATTACAGTCACCTTGAAAACAATTTAAGATCTTATACATTTTTAATGGAACTATCTTATCAGTTGATTCACTTTTAAGTTCATACCTGTATCAGTTAGCTATTGCTATCATGATGCAGTATAATAAATACTCATACACTCTGTGATTCAAAGCAACATTTATCTTGATGGATCTGTGGGTCAGCAGAGACATGCTTTTTAATAGTGTTAGCAGAGCACAAGTGAACAAGCATTAAAGTTTGGGGCTACTTAAAGCTTAGGCTCAGAGCTGGCACATTGTCCCTTTCAATTTCTATGCTATTGACAAAAGCCAATCCCAAAATCAAAGAAAGTGCACTTAGCCTTTTTATAGAAGAAATTATAAAGTTACATAACAAAGGGCATGGAAACAGGGAAAAGTGAAGGTTGTTAACCAGTAATTTTACTGAATGAAGTGTGCTTTCTTGGTCACAATTATTACAGATTTACTAGATATAAAATTTGTTCATGGTTATCCTAAGAACACTAATCTAATCATATCATCAAGCCTGGTGTTCGAGATCTTGTGATCTATTTCAATATCAACTTTGGATTAGTTCCTTATGATTCAAAGATTGCTGAACTAAAAATAAAGCATCCCCCCCCCAAAAAAAAATATACAATGGTAAGACGGGGAAAGGGCATCCTCAATAAAAACTAGTATTTAGATCATTTGAGACACATAGCAGTCACTTGCTCGTTTGTTCCTAACCATTATGAAATCCTGTTGACTAAATGATGCCAGATTTTCCCATGTGTGGGATAGAAAATACATTTTGTTTAGGCTCCAATTCTGCTTCCTAGACCGCTTTGCTATTCCAATATTCTCCAGATGCTTGGATCTGCCCTAGAGAAATTCTTTTATCATCATTTTCTTTGGCCAATTCTAGAGAGGATTGTAAAATGTTTTTTTTGGAGGGATGAGTAGATTTCCTATTCTTCTTCAAGCCTTTAGAAAGTTGAGGACTGAGAACTTTTCTTATCTTGAACCATCTCAGTCCTGGCTTGTTGCACTTTTTAAAATACATTTATCTTAAAAACTTTATTGATTTCTATGTACTTGATTCCAGTTAATTGATTTTGTCACAATCTATATTCATAATTCTTTTCGAGAAATCCATTTTCTTCTAGATTTAATTACAAATAATTTAGGTACATCTTTTATTAGCAAAACCATGTCTTTTATAAGTCATTTTGCTCAAATGAAAAGTCATCTTAATTCTTTCAGAGATTTTATCAAAGCACCTCTTTGCTTTTGATTTTGTCAGTGTCCCCAGGATGTATCTTAACTAGAGAATCTTTTACTGACTGAAGAGATGGGAACAAGAGATAGTTTTAATCTACTATCCGAAGTTCTAGGATCTCTCCATTACCTCTAAATTCTGCTTGAACTCTGTCCAATTCTTTTATAAACTTTTCAATTTCTTTTGGTAGCTATATAATAACAAGCTCACACTTTCAACATTTTGCCTAGAAACCATCTTTCCACAGTTTATTTGGTAGTTTTTCCTTCATTAAATTTTACACGATAGTTTTACCAAATGTTTTACTACTACATAATATTTATTATAATAGCATAAGTTAAAAATCATTTCAGTATATGATACATTTAAAAATATTTGATAAAATATCATATCCATTCCTCAGTAAAACAACAGACTAGGAATAATAGAAAACACACACAGAGACACACACACACACACATACACATGTACTCTGTATTTTGATTTATATTATATCTTTCTTGCAGCAACAAAATTGTTATTCTGCAGCATTTTCCTGAATTTGTGAGCTTCGAAAAATTTTAACATCAACAATAGATTTTTTAAAAGATATTAATCTAGAATATATTGTGATAATTGAATTGTTTTTTAAGATAAAACAATATGTTTGAATAATTTTAAGCCACTCTCTTTTTGGATATAGACAAGAACATATACAATGTTTGCGTAAAGTTTATAAATGCTGTGTTTAACATTTGTATAGCTTCTTTGTGTGTTAATATGACACAAATCTAATTGTAAACTAATAATAATTTCATGGAGCCTATGGGGATATAAATGTCATACACATATTTTTAACAGTTACACTTTGAAACAAATGGGTTTTGAATCCCATACAGCACAGTGCTTATAAATAACTAAACATTACTAGATATATCTAAATAGAAGAATTTGCCTTTCATAAACTTTGAAAGAAAATACACCTTCAAAACACAGAAACTTTTCATAGTATATGTAATTCTATGAGCAATTTGGCCAAATTAAAATTTACATTACATATAAGTTTAGGTCATACTGTAAAATTAGTTTCCTTAAAAAAACTTTTTAAGAACACTTTCTAACATAGTAACTAATAATAATTCAAAAGAGTACTGAAACATTATAGTTCCTGAATAAAAAGAAATTTTATTTTAAGGTTAAAACATTTTCAGAAAAACAAAATTGTCCCTTTTTTGATTGTGTAATAATATTCTTTTACACTGAATATAAATTATTTTGTAAAGTAATATGGTAAAAGTATATAGATTATTACATCATTAACACCTTTTGCACATTTGCTGTTTTTACTTCACCTATGCTTACAGCAGAAGAACCACCATCTCTCCCATTATCAGCTAACTTCCTGTTAAACTCTGGCAAGAGGAGGCTCTAAGGGGCAACTAGAAGATGAAAGAAAAAATTTTCTCTTCCCCAGTTGCTTGTTGTTCTTTCCAGCAAAGCCTTATAACAGCCCTTCGGCAGAAAATGTCAATTGCTTTCATTTTTAGCCTTTGTTTTTATAGCACTCCCAGAATTAGGCCTGTCATACTCTTCCTCCAAACTCAACAATAAGAAAATGAACAACTTGATTAAAAAATGGACAAAAAATATATGAAAAGAAAACTCACCAAGGATGATATACAGATTGTAAATAACCATATGAAAAAATTGTGTTATTAGGGAATTACACCATGTGTTATTAGGGAATTACACTAAAATATCAGTGAGATATCACTACAAATCTAATAGAATAAGTAAAAACACTACAAAACCAACAGTAAACCAGTATGTGGAGGAACAGGAACTTTCATTCATTGCTGGTGTGAATGCAAATAATACAGTCACTTTGGAATACCCTTTAGTAGTTTCTTAACAAAGTTAGACAAAGGTTAACTATACGATCTGGAAGTTCTGCTCCTAATTTTTTACATAAATAAGTTGAAACTTTGTGTCTACATAAAAACTGGTATACAGATGTTTATAACAGCATTATTTATAATTACCTCAATTTGAAAGCAAACAAGATATTTTTTGATAGGTGAGTGGATAAACAAACTTTTGTACATCTATACAATCAAATATTATTCAATGGTCATAAGAAAAAGTTATCAAGCCACAAAAAGACATGAAAGAACTTTAAATGCACACGACTTAGTGAAAGAAGCCAGTTTGAAAAGGCAAGATATTGTATGTTTCTAACTATATCACATTCAGGAAATGTCAAAACTATGACATTTAGAGGTTTGGGGGGAGAAAGGGAGGGATAAATGAATAGAGCACAGGGGATTTTTAAGATAGTGAAGTCATTCTATGTGATACTGTAATGCTGGATATATGACATGAAATTGTCAAAACCCACAGAACTTGTAATGAACAGTGAATTTTAATGTAAACTATATACTGGAGTTAATAATAATGTATCAATATTAGTCTATCAATTATAACAAATACACCATATTTATGCAAAATACATTCCCCCAAAATAATTATGGGGGAAACAGTGTGTGGGGGAAGAGCAGCCTTATGACAACTCTCTTTAATTTCTGCTCAATTTTTCTGTCAACTTAAAACCTCTATGAAAAATGTCTATTGATTTTATTTTTAAAAAGATAATTATATGCTTTCTACTACTAGACTATCAAAGGCTGCTTATACTATTTCCTGTGTGTTGATTTACTTAATGCTCTTCTTTTTTTTGTTTCAGTTACATTTAATGTGATATTAATGTAAGTATGTGTGTGTGTGTTTAATACACAGATAATGCTATTGTTCTATTTAAGTAAAAATTTCACTTTGAGCATTGATGACAGATTACAGAGAAAGTTTCACATGTACATTAAATTCCAAGATAATTCTGTTGTACCATCATCAGAAAAATTTCTCTTTTGTGTACTGGTGGGAGATTATATAGACTGTCCATATTTTTAAATCACCCATTCCCTTGTAAACGAGGTAAAACAATCTATGAGCAATCTGAGCAAAATATTTGTTTATGACTAAAATGACTTTTTTATATTAAGAAGGTATCTGCATTGTTTTCCTGATGCTGCCATAACAAATTACCATAAATTGAGTGCTTTAAACAACAGATATATAAATCCTCTCACAGTTGTAGCAGCTAGAAAGTATGAAATCATGATGTCTTCAGGGTAATTATCCTCTGAAGGCTTTAGGAAAGAATCATTCCTTGCCTCTTTCTAGGTTCTGATTGCTGCCCATAATCCTTGGTTTATAGAGGCATCAATTTGATCTTTGTCTCTGTTTACATATGGCTTCCTTCCCTGTGTGCTAGTGTCTGAATCTCTTTCTTCCTTTTCTTATAAAGATGTCAGATGCTGGATTTAGGTCTTTTTCTAATTCCTCATGACCTCAACTAATTTCATCCACAATGACTGTATTCTTAAATAGGTTCACATTCTGAGGTAGCAGGTGGATATAAATTTTTTAGGAGGTGCATTATTTAACCCAATGTAGTACCCTTCTGGTGATGAAACTTGCTTATTTAGCACTGTATTCTCACTGATATAAATGATACACTTTTTCAACTGATAGAATTATGTTTTTTAATGTCTGCTTTATAGTAATTTAAAATTAAGACTGCACAGGATAGGCAATAACATGTATACAAAGATGAAAGCATAACTTTTCAGTGGCTTTTAATTTATCTTTTTTTGCTAACACAGAAAGCTACTTGTGTTTATCATGGAAAAAATTATATTAACTGGGTTATAATAACTGAACATCATAAAAGGTTGTTTTAGACTACAAGATTGGTTTTCTTTATAATGAATTCCAAAATTCTTAAACTACTGGATCTCAACTCAGCTTGCATGTGGGTGTTTTAGTCCAATTTAACTTTTTTTTTTATAGTCTGTGCTAGGGGACCTATAAATGTTTTCATGTTTGTGTGTTAGTCTAATAAAACTATCATTTTAACTGCAGAAGAATATAGATACAATGACATAAAATGAGCTAAGTTTTCCATAGAGGTTGATTTAATTTATTGGATTTTATGAGGAGAATAAACACAGAATCTACTTATAGAGTATGTGTCTATTGTATAAATATGTAAAAGGCCTCATAGATCTTATACTTGTAAATTTGTTCAACAATATAGTTAATTATATTTTTGCTGACTTCTTTCAAGAACTTAGATTTACAGTAGTCAGAAAATTTTTAATAAGAAATATCTCTGAAGCTTTATATTATCTGAGGACAGAGGTCTCTACATAAGTAGCTCTGTATCATATTAAACAAAATTTCTGATTAAAGTTAATTAAAATTACAAATAAAAATTCAAAATCATGGTATATTCACATTATCCCTGCCTTTAAAATTTATTTCTAAAGACTTTGGAAAAAATTAGCAATTTCCTGATGATGATATTTACAAACTTTAACAATAAAAATTATCCTGAGAATTTATATACTACTATAAAATTTCCTGTATCTTGGCTGCCAGTATTCACTCTCTGATGTAACTTCCTATAAAAGCACATTAATTTTGCTTCTCCAAGAACCAGATGCCCAGATGACATCAGATATGCAAAAGATTTATTGAGGAAAATGATTATAAAGAATAAAGGAGAAGAAGCAGGAGAAATTTTAGACCAAAAAGCACATCTGGCCTATGAAGAAGAGTGAGAAGAAAGGAGATTTCAGTAGGAAGAGTTTCAGATAACAATGCAATTTTCAGAAAATTTTGGCCAGGGTAATGGTGAGACCATGAGTCAAAATCACTTGTCAGAGGAGTCTTACTTTCCATATGAATGATTCAGCACCAGTATACTCCCTTACTCAGTAATTAGCTGGGAGCAGCCCTGAAGGATGGCTTTGGCACAGATATGATGGAGGACCTAGAGGAGCAGCAGCAGCTGAGACTGTTAGTCAACTATATGGTTCCCAAAAAGATATGCGTGTCCACATCTCAAAGTGTATTATAGAGTAGTACTTTGTCTTGCCCCCAAAGATAATCTCTCTGGTTTCTCCAAAATGATATTTTAACTTCCTTCCATTGGTGAAGAATTTCAAGAGTGTTTGTTGCTCCTTTATTTCATTGGTTGACGTTTTTTAGTTATAAAGTACCAAACTTCCAGAATTCAGGGAAGAATTTAAATAATCCAAGTACTTAAGATTTATCTTTATTATTTATTTGAACTTTTAGGTGAACACTTTTCTTCTTCCTATGCTGATTCTTATTTTTCCATCTTCCTATCTGCTTAACTCCAGAGTTCTCCTTTATTTTATTCTAATAAGAATGAGTAGATTAGTTCGGTATAGAAAGTTACTATATGGTTAAGATCAGATGCCTTCTGTTTCTCTTCTGTTTAAGCATTATAGATTATTTTTACACAGAAAGTAGGGTGATCACCTTAAAAAAATGGTCACCTAAGTAAATTAAATTCAACTTTTTTCATTTTAAAAACTAGATATGTTTTCTTAGATAAGTAATATTTGTTATAGTATAAATTATTTAGTTATATTGATATTTAAAGATTCCTGCATTTAATAATATACATGCCATTTACTTTTCATTAGGTTTTAATTTCAATAAGATTTTTTTATGTCATACCCAAAAGAAGAATTTAGGATTAATCTCCTATAAACTTAAACTAAAAAAAATTAATCATTTAACTCTTCAATATTAAACACTTTTATTCAATTTGAAAATATGGTTGAAGTATAATTTGTTTATTGTTAGGATAATTTCCAACTATTTATCAGTGGGAGCTTTTTCACATTTAGTAAAACAATATATTTAATGAATTCTCAACAAATTCTGTCCTGTGAAAATTAGATATATTTATCTTATAAAATATTTTACCTAAATATTGATTGTATACTCATCTTAACTGAATAGTCATTATAATCTTGTTCCAAATTTGTCCACATTCAAATCAGTTCGATCAACATTTTTTCCATTATTATCTCTTCTTGCTCTACTAACTTGAGTCAAGTCGCTAAATTCAAATCCTAGCTCTAACACTTAATAACTATGCAAATCATAAACTTTTTTTGTATGTATTATTTGTGATAATATCAGTGTAATTCCCTATGGCAGAGAATATTAACTCTAACTCAGTATCGTGATTGAGAATAAGATCACATTTTATTTTAACATAATGAAACTCCAATTTCCTTTGTGGACCATAGCCTCAATACCAGTTCTGAACCTATTTTTTTTCTCCCAAAATAGAAATGAGTTAAAAGTAAATGTATTTTTCACATATTTTATTTGTCTTCATTTTGTGTATCTGTCTTAATTATTTGTCAGAATTAATATAGATTAAAACCATAAATTTGAGGCAGACTCCTAATATCAAGTTCTGTTTCTAACAAAATAACTATGTAAACTTGGGCAAGAATTTACCTATTTGTGTCTCAATTTTTTCATTGGAAAATTAAGATGAAAATAATACTTATCTCATTTGATTGGTGTGAACACTTAAAACTTTGCTTTGCAGATATTCATTGACTTCTTTGTCTTCTTGTTCTTGTTCTTGTTCCTCCTCCTCCTCTTCTTCCTCTTCTTTTTCTTCTTCCTCTTCTTCTTCTACTGTTATTATTCATCAATTCTTTTCCAAATATATTGGTATAAAATATGCTGAAAATTAAAATATGAAGAATACACAGAATGAATTTTGATAATGTCAATTGACTATTTTTGATATTTCTAGTTATTTATTTATTTCATTATTCAATGAACACATATTCAAAACTTAATATGTAATACATTTATTAACAGAGGATTAAATTAGAAAAATAATTCCCTGTACTACTATTTATTTTAAGTTTTACAAAGAAAATAAGAGAAATTTTTCTTATTGATATGTTTTAAACTTTCTGCAATGAACTTACATATGTAACAAAACATTAAAAGATTAAGATTATGTTTTAAAATAAATTTTCATTTAACTACATTAAAATTCATGTAAAAGGGTACTTAAATTCCCTTCAGGTTGTTTTCACCGTCAAACATTTAGGACAGGAATAATATAATTGGTTATATATTAAAATTTAAAAGCAAAATAGAAAACTTGAGAAACTGTGTAAAATGACAATATTCTGCATTTTAAAAAAATGTAAGACTTTTTGTTTAGTCTAATCATAGCTAACTTGATTCTTTTGTTTACTTGATGATTCTCCAAAACACAAGTTCTGTTTGAAATGTGACTTCTTTACTCTTCCCTTAAGGACATACTGCTTATTACACATTTATCTTAGAATTATTCTGGCAAGCAGTCATAAGATGTTTACATTTTTTAAATGTATCTTTTTTTGCATTAGACCTTCCATATATAGATATACCTGTTTTTATTTTTATGAGTATCCATAAAATATAGATGTGATGCATTATGCTCATAATAGTTAAAATAATATACATTATTAAAATTATTCCTAAATTTTCTAAGCTCTTATTATAAAACAATTTGTTTTTACTTCTCATTTTATAGAGGGAAACCAATTGTGATTATATTTACATTAAAGCATAAATCATATTTTTTGAAGCATACATTTTTTATTATAATGCATATGATCACAAATGGAGTAACTAAGATGAAGAGAAATGTTTGCCAATATGTGCATATTTTCCTACTACGCTTTAAAAGTGCTCCAAAAATGTCTTATTGGCAATCTATGGCAGCATTCATGTAAAAGAAGAAAAGTAATATTAAACTGATGTTTAAAGATACAAAAAAAAAGCAAGAACAGCTGGATTCTCTACATGTTCATGTGTAAGTTCATCTGTTTTTTCTCTTTCTGTTACTCTCTCTCTTTATTAAAGTTTCAAAACATGTTCTTTCTTTGGTGTTCTAAAAGTAATAAGGGAAAAAACAGATGGCACTAGGAATGAATCAACTACTTAATGCAATCTTCAAAAGAAAAGGAAAATAAATCCATTCAATATTTACACAACAAAAAGAGGAGTACTTTCTGGATTAAAATAGACTCAGCTTCTTCCAACTTTCATTTAAACTATTCCCAAAGCAGAAAATACATGAAAACTTATCAAAAGTACTAAATCTAAGACCAATAGAAAAAAATAAATGCCAGAAACTGAGATAAATGTCAACTAAATATAAATTACACTTATAAAAACATCAGTGCCATAACTTTTTATTACCACAACTTTTTGTCACTTCAAGACACATATGAATGAAAGAATATGGGGCTATATTTTTTTCCCCCTACCACTTGTCTCTAATTCAGTGAAATAGAGATTGTGTCAAAGAGAAAACTTGGATGCCGTCTTTCTCCTTTTTCTTTCTGCTATCTTTTTAAAGTAAACATCAAAGTGACTCTTTTTTACTCTTGACTTCCCAATACAACTTTTACAAATTTTCAGAGAATGCAATTCCTATAAACTAATGAGGCAGGAAGTATTAAGTATTTGGTGACACTGTATTGCATCCTAGAAAATGTACAATTTAATGGTAAGTTCTATAGAAAGTTAAGAGGCAGAAAACGTCTGGATTGCAACATATGCTCATGATTATACCAATTCACCTCGTCTGTCTTTCACTGCCTGAAACTCTATCTAGTAGAAAAAGAAGATAATTATATTTGGTGCAACAGATACCTTCAAAATTGCACTGTATTTTAAACTGCTTTCCATAAATATTTATGAAAAGAACTTCAATCTTACCTAAGTGCACAGTGAATGAAACCAAAAACAAACAAACAAAAGAAGTCCCATGAACTCTACCATTTGACAGGCATGTAATCTATTTTTCTCCTGAATAAAAAAAAATAGGTAAATGGAAGTCAACATATTTATTTATGATAGAGCATGATGTAAATTAGGCAGCAAAACTTCTAAAAGACACAAGAAGACTTTACAAGGTTGTAGGTCCACAGGGCCTGGGAACATATCTACATAGACACACTAGGTAAATGTTTCTGCATTAATTATGTAAGGATAAGCAATGATTGTGGGGATGGAAAGTAAACAATAACTGTAGAATATAAATTGTAGTAGATTTGAAAAAGAAGACAAAGAGTGAAATTGCAGATCAATTGATTCAATCCAGGATGACTGGGAGAACAACGCTACCAAATATACAAGTGTGGCTATCAATGAGATGATGTGAACTGGAGAAAATGAGATTTATAATAAAACTATTTAGTAGTAGGCACTATTTCTATGGTAAATATTAGATACAATTCTATTGTTATCTAACTTAAAGAGAGCATTATTACATCAATAATGATTTGTTGGGTAGTTTTGCTTAGTGAACTTTGACAATATTATGTTATAGAAACAAGAAAAATAGGTTAGGTAATAGTGTAAGATGTGAGAAGGTAACCTATCAAAGAAAGAAGTAAACTTTCATAATAAGAGGAAAGATTGACTTTGACAAGAAAAAATTTAAGAATGGAGATCTTGGTATAACAAATGGAAGCTGATCTTTGAGCCTGATTTACTATAGGTTTATCTTAATTATCACATATTCAGTTGCAAAACTGAAAACAAATCATTATTTAAATAAAAATGTATAACGTAAAATAACATAACGAAAAATTACGAGATGAAAGTTTAAAACTTTGCAAGTTCTTTGATTATGATTATGACTACACATTTTAATCATATATATTTTTATTTATAATTTGGTTACTGTTCAATCCTTTCAGGTTTATCATACACAAGCAAATATATTTATAATAGTCCCTACATGATGTAACTCAGTAGAATAGCATCTTTTAAATCATGCTCTTATTGTTTTAAATTTGAACTAATTAATCTCTTTTTTATTCAGAGAAAATAAATGTTTAATGAAAAAATTATCTCATTTCCATGGGATCTAAGTTAATCAATGTTCATCAGAGACAAAATAATAAATGAATAAATTGAAAACTTGTATAATACCATTTTCATGAACTAATTCTCTGCCAGATAGTAGTATGGAGCTAAGTTTGCAAGGCTGATTTTATTACTTATTGTCCATTAATAAATATAGTAAAGTAGTATCCTCAAATTGTTCATTGCTTCAGAAAAGCATGGATTGTAATGGTAACTTTTAAACTTATTCCTTCTATTATTCTCAGTTTTGTGATCTGTTGTATATGGGATATTAATACATTTCAGTATAATTTGAGGACAAAATAAGACAATAGAGTACAGCTGATTACAGTTATATATCCAGTGACTTGAAGAGTCCTGTCACATATATACACAAAATAAATAAAGATAGGAAATACTTTTTTTCTTAGCACATAGGAAATTCTTACTAATTATAAAAATTAATTTTTCTCTTGTTGAAAAATGAATTACCTGTATAATTTTCTCTAATGCATATTAAGTCCTTAAATATGTTTGAAACACTTCCTAACATATTAAACACATTTTCATTTGTTTAGAATGTGTATGTATTTCTGCTAAAAAGCATGGTATATTAAACTATATTGTACAATATTACAATCTAAGTCTAATATTTCACTACCAAGAATTAAGATATTAAGATATTATGATATATCGTACAATATTACAATCTAAGTCTAATATTTCACTACCAAGAATTAAGAGTGTTTATGCATACTATTTTCTCAAAACTCGTATATCTAACAGTTAAATTATTAGTATAAATCTTAATTGTTTTAACTTTTTGCAATTTATACTATTTCCAAATGAGCAGGGTTTTTTTTTTTTTGTAACCATTTCTCTTAGTCATACAACGGTAATGATAGGAGAAATATTTTATTTAAAAAATTATATATTTTTCAGAATTAATTTTGTGGCACATATACAAGAACTTTTCATAATTTTGAGAATATATTTTTCAAAATTGTTTAAAATTGTAAACATTGTATTAGAAATTAATGGCATTCCTGGATTTCAATATGTTACTAATTCTGCAACACATTCTTATCATTAGGCTTTGCATATATTCTCCTCAATATTTTTAAAAGTATTAGGAGACTATAATTATAAACACATTTCTAATGACTTGTTTATATTTTTAAATAAAAATGATTATTAAGTAAATATATTAATGATTTATTATTTATTTTTTCACTATTCATTTATTTATTTATTTATTTTTATTTTTATGGTGACATTGGTTAACAAAATCCAGTAAGTCTCAGTTGTACATTTTAACAGTAAGGCGTATATATATATATATATATATATATATATATATATATATATATATATTTACACCATGTGTTCACCTCCCATAGTTAAATTTCTTTCTGTCGCCACATATTTAACCTCCTTTAACTCGTCTACCTTCCCTTTTCCCCCTCCCCCATACCTTCTGGTAACCATTAACCTATTGTCCATGTCTATGAGTCTCTGTTTGTTTGTCCTGTTCATTTGTTGCTTTTAGGTTTATATTCCACGTATAAGTAATATCATGTGATTTTAACTTTTTCTGTCTGGCTTATTTCGCTTATCATGATTATCTTGAGGTCCATCCATGTTGTCACAAATGGTAGTATTTCATCTCTTCTATGGCTGAGTAATATTCCATTGTATATATGTACCACAGCTTCTTTAGCCAATCATCTATTGTAGGACACTTCAGTTGCTTCCATGTCCTGGCCATTGTGCATAATGCTGCTATGAACATTTGTGTGCAAATCTTTTTGGATATGGGTTTTCAAGTCTTTGAGGTAAGTATCCAGTAGAGGGATTGATGAATCATATGGTAGAACAATTCTTAGCTTTTTGAGGAACCTCCATACTGTTTTCCATAGTGTCTGTACTAATTTTCAGTCCCACCAGCAGTGTATGAGGGTTCCTTTTTCTTCATATCCTCTCCAACATTTGTCATTACTTGTCTTGTTGAGTACAGTTATTCTAACAGGTATGAGATGGTATCTCATTGTGGTTTTGATTTGCATTTTCCTAATAGCTAGGAATGTTGAGCATCTTTTCATATATTTGTTGGCCATTTTTATATCCTCTAGGGAAATGATTTTTTAAATAATGCTTAATTTTTAAATATATATGTGTATTCTGTAGATTTCTAATTTATAACAACATCTATCTCATTAAATAATAGTATTTAATATTTAGATGAACAATATTTCAATTGCAGTCATAAAGCCAAGAATTTACTGTATTGAATCAAGAAATAAATAAGCTATTTTTATCAGAAAAAATATAATGCTTGTTGTGTGTAGTATAAAGATAAAGGCTTTTTATATAACTTCCATAAAAATATGGAAACTTTATGAAAATATATTTCAAATTGCCATTAGTTCTGAGCAGAAAAAAAGTTTTCTGTTTAATAATCTCCAAAAGGAAATGGGAAGCAATAGAAGTGGTGATAGGCAATATTAACACATCAGGAAATTTCATCTGCCAGAGGTAGAACTTACAAAATGGTGACGGTGTGAAATCAGACAATTTGAACGTTCTTTGAGTGGATAGAAAACATTATTATATATACTCTATTCTCAATTTCTTTAAAGAAAAGTTGCCAAATCTCTTTTTATATTCTATAATATAAGATTTTTAGTCTCAATAAAACAATCACATACAATTCCATTTTCATTTGCTTTTTATTTCTTCTAGTATTATGTAAATGTAAAGTTAGGTATAACATAGAATATGATGAGTGAAATAAATCAATCTATAGAAATGTGTGAATTTTGCACACAATGAATGTCTATAACCCTAAAAATCGCAAAGTACATACACATCTATTTCCTCTGTAAAATAATGATGAAGCACTCAAAATGTCAGTAATACAACTTACAACTCTATTTCAAAAATTATTTTCAGAAATATTCACTGAAATTCAAGATTTTATCAGTTTATTTTATTTCTGTATTTTAAGAACCTAGAACAGTACATTGAATATAGCAAGTACTCAGTCAATATTTATTACACAAATGATTGTTCTAATTATTAACTAAACTACTTGGCAGTACTTATCCACATGGGTAATCAATGTTACCATCTCAGAAGTTTTGATCACTAAGAAATCTAATAAAAATTTGGGTTCATTGTTCAGTGAAAATATAGATGTCGACCAGGTAGTTTTATAAATATTATATATCTGTTTTTTTATAAATATTTTATAAATATTTTATATCTGTTGTTTAAATATCTGTTTTTGAATTTTAGTTTCACCTTTTATGTGAATTTATAGAAGTGTATCAGTCAAATTAAAATTGGGAAAGAGAACTCACACAATAATTCATATAGGGAAAACTTATTCTAAAGAATTAAAAATTGAAATAAGGGATTGAAATAATAGAAGTTTGACTAGTGAGAAGTAAAAGAGAATACTCAAGAACAACTAGATATAGCAGATATAAAAAGTAACCATCATCCTTAGGAAAAGCCTAAGGAGGCATCCTTCTAGGCCGAGACTATATTGAAAAACCCCACCATTACTCTGTCAGTATGTCTCACTAAACTTAGGAGGTTTAGAGATAGTTAAGATAGCTGTGTTGGATTTTGGTGATGAGGTAAAGGGATTTCAAGGTCATCACATTTTGTTTTGTTTTTTGTTTTTTGTTTTCCTGGTTTAGGGCAATTAGTTTAATTGAGGTAAGAAACACATAAGGAGAAGATTGGGAAAACCTGGTGATATTGCACCTGTTAATTTTGAGGTGATAGTTTTACTTTTAATTGGAAGTAACACTTCATTTACAGTGGAAAGATTTTCTTTCTTCCTATCTATTGTAAATTTCTCTTTTTCTGCCTTAGCTCACATTCTATCTTTCCTAATTAAGAATTTTGATTCTAAAATTATTTCTACTCTTTTCCATATCACCAAACTCTTCATCATTAGAAACTTATTTCACCAGCCAAAAATATACATACTAGAATCATCGAAAAACTTCTTTGATCCCATGTTTGTCTGACCCACACTATCACGTTTTTCGATTTCTAGGAGAATATCTCAAAGCTGTTTTTCATGCTTATGTTTTTCACCACTTCATTCTCTTCTCAACTTATTCCAATTCTACTTCTTTACTCACAACTGAAATGCTATAGTAGATGTTTCCTTGCTTCTACTTTTATCTCTTTTATTTTTTTAACACTCTCTACTAAGGCGGACTCATTCAACATCAATATTTTAAAAGTCACCTACATGCTTGTGACTCTCAAATTTATGTCTTTGATAATTTTTTATAATTAATGTAATATTTTATAGTGTAAATATGATTGTGATAAATACAATTTTCCATATTATGTTCTCTCTGTATGAATTATTGTGTGAGTTATTTTTCCTAATTTTAATGCTTTATTCAGATCTGTACTGAAATGTCTTTTTTGATTACCCATTCTAAATTAATATCCTTTGTCATTCTCAATTTTTTATGCTGTTTTATTTTTTTGCATGAGTTTTATTGCTACCTAATCTTTTATTACTCAGTTTTCAGTTATTCATTCATCTATTTTTTCATTATTCTTCTCTATTATCTTTCTCTATTGTTAATTTCTTATAACATCAAAATGTAGGTCCAAGATAAGTATGGAATCTGTTTTGTTCACTATTGTTTCCTCAGCACTAAAAGTTATGAACTAGCACAGAGTAGGTGCTCAATAAGTTTTAACAATAAATGAACTTATCTGTTGTATAAAATGTTCATTGTCTTTCTATTATTTCTAAAATAAAGAATAAATTAAAAGCATTATCTAATATGTCAAACTCTTTAACTTATCTCCATATATCTCGCTTCATTTACTACTTTTCAACTACCCTGGTCTTATTTGTGATGCTAAACACATCAAACAAGTTCATATATCACACTCTTTGCCTAGATTATTAGTCTGTCGATTCATTGATGTCTGTCTTTTTCTAACCATTTGCTGAGAAATTTTCTCTGTTGTTCACAACACATCTTAGGCCTTCCTTGGTACATTACAGAAATTTATTTATATTATTTAAATAAATTAATTATTTAACATATAAATTGATTACACCATTTAAGAAGCAGATGAGCAGTAAAAAGTGAACTTGAGAAAAAATTCCTGAGGAAAAAAAATTTGACTGTCCTGGAAACCAAAAAGTGATGTTTCAATAAGAAATTAGTTAACTTTATTTAAAATATATCCAGTCTATTGACTACTCCAAGCTCTATATGTTCAATTTGATTTTCTCTCCTATTTTTCTTCTGCCTAGTAAACAATTTACACTGGACATCTAACAGTGCACAGAACTCAGAATATCTAAAATCTATCTCATTAACTTCCTCCTCAAGTCTGCTATTTTACAGTGCCAATACTTGTAGGTCAGATTTCCCAGAAATACGATTTAAGGCAGAGATTTATTGATAGTAATCAATACACAATTTCTGCACACAGAGTTTGTGTGCAGAAGGTATTATGAAAGATCAATGTATATGGGGCTGTGAAGGAAGCAGGAGTAGGCAAAGGAAACAATACTGTTGCCAGGAGTTGAGATCTTTATACCCCAACAATGTCTAGTAACTGGTACAGATTGTCCCTAGGGAGGAATAACCCAAAGTCGGGCAAAGTGATTCTCTTAAGTGTAGGACATTCAGCTGTCAGGTTCAGCTGATACACCCTAAGCAGCTAGGGGAATGAATGCTTCTGTCCTAAAAAGAGGAGGATATATGGGAGCATAGCACCTATCTAAATTAGATTATTGTCAAACTCCAGTACAAGATAAAAAGTAGCAGCCTGAAACAGAATTTATTTCATTTAAAAATCTTCGTGCTTTTATTGGAACATATTTTAACAAGTATTTACAATAAAAAGACTGAACTTTAGAGTATCGCCATTAACTAAGGTCCTCAGAAACTAAAGAGACCAAGTGTGCTATATAAAAAATTAGAGAAACTTATTTTTGGTCTTAAGAAGGAAGAACAAAGAATTATAAAGGAAGAATATTGCTGAGTAATTAAATCCTAAGATGATATGGAATTGGGGACCATATAAAATGAAGCAGCTTATTAAAATTTCTTATGAGAGGAAAATAATTGTAATTGTTGCTCTTTAAACTTCTATTTAAATCTATGTTATGTTGTTTGGACATAATTATCTCTTCTGTTCCTCCTACTTCCATTCCAATCCCCAATATAGTCTTTTACATTTAAATCTCTCCTAAAGGATGTGTGTGTGTGTGTGTGTGTGTGTGTGTGTGAATTTTGTGTATGTTATAACATAATGGAAGCAGAGATAACAGCTATATAATACTGAGATGATCATTAAATGGAGGAAATTCCTTGTTAGTAGGAGTTCTGAGCTAGAGCTGATGAAGAAAACTTACAGCCTGCTGGAACTTTATGAATGCAGAAAATAGGGCCTTGAAAATCCAACATACCCATATATTTAGTTACTCCTCAAGACATCCTGCTTTGATGCATATCCCCTTTGTGAGATTGTAAGCTGCTGAAAATTAGATAGCCTGTCTTATTTAGATTTTATGATGGTTACATTGATTAAAGTAGGTCCTCTGGAGTATAGATAGAAGACGACATTTTCTTTTTTATCTCTGCCTCCCACTCTTCTATATCTAGTTGTTGGAGTTATACCTTCCCATCCTTGTAGTTGAAAGCTAAGGCAGGGTTTAGGTTTAGTTATCCACTGCTTTGTAACAAGTTGCCCCCAAACTTACTGGCTTAAAATAATGATATTTATTACTTCATCATTTCTCTGAGTCAGGAATCCAAACATAGCTTAGCTGAGCCTTCAAGGTCTTTCAAAAAGCTGTAATTATGATGTTGGCCAAGACTGTGGTCTCATCTGCAGACTTGACTACAGGTGTATACGTTTCCATGCTCATTCTATTCATTGTTGTCAGGATTAATTTCCCTACAGTCTGTTGAATGGAAGGCCTCCATTTCTTACAAGCTGTTGACAATAGGCTTCCCTCACTTTCTTGTTCATGGGCCTCTTCATACAGCAGCTCTTAACATGGTGGCTGGTTTCTCAGGGATGAGGTACAAAGAAAGAGAACAGAAGGGGAAAATTATAACTCAACTTGTTATTATGCTAATACAGCATTAGCCTCATGGACTTGAAAGTATTTTAATTGGGTTTCCTCTTTTGGAAAATTGAATGGATGTTGCCCATGACTTGCGAGCTGGCGGTCAGTTATCTATACATGTCTTGATCAGAGCAAGTACATTCTACACTTTTAGTTGTTCTGTCTTTGTTCAACTATTAAGTTTGTAGTGGTATCTCTAATGCCTTTCTGCTGAGGTCTTTTTATACCTTAAGGGAGTTTTTTTGGATCGTGTCCAAGACAAAACCATGCCCTTTTTTGGCGTAGCCCACATCTGGTCCTTGGTAAAAACAGATGGTTTATCCCATCAAGCTCCGGGAGGCTGGGCCACCCAAAGCAGCTACTTTTCTATCACTTGCTTGTCAAAGCTGCTAGACATATCATCGCTCTCTCTCTAGATATCTCTATAGGGGTCAAATGCCATTGCACTCTTCACAGGGCATTAATCAAGCTTACTGAATTTTCTTAAAGCTTCACTTCCCTACTTTCTGGTGGTGGAAGTGGAACTTAGAGCACAATCTAGCTTTGTGAATCTTATTCTAGCTTCCAATTTCAGATACTTTTAGACTTTATGATGTGAATGAACATTGAAAAGCATTAAAACCATTTTACTCACCTTTTAAAAATACTTTCTAGTCTTTGTTTCTTACTTTGGAATATGACATTTGCTTTTTAATTCCATAAAGAGTGTCATATACATATATTTGCTCAATAAATATTTTTAAATAAATGAATATTATTATGCTGATTAACTCTCTAATCTTTTTAAGGATAGTTCAATTGAATAGATAATTTCTTGGAATAATTCACACACTATATGCTTTATACACTATACATCAAGTGTCCAAAAATCTCATGAAGCACTTTTATAGGCCAGTCTCCTCAGAAGCAGACTCCTGAGTTGAGAATAAGTTCACAAATGATATATTGAGGAAGTGCTGGGAGAAGAAAACAATAAGGAAATATAAGAAACAGAACAGAAAGTAACGGAAAGACAAGCAAAGATGAGACCTTAAGCTAAGTCATGCAGAGTGTAGCATGGGTCTAATCCCATAGGAGAACTCCAGTGTAAATTTCACCTTTGAGTTGAACTGAGAGGTGAAGGAGCTGGGTCTTTCCTACAACTGTCACATGCCTGTTAGTCATTGCTTAAGGGCAGCTCCAGAAAGAAAAAAAAAAAAATCTCAGGCACTGTCTGGCTCTCAGACATGTCAGAAAGTGAGCTTTAGCCTAAGGGTTCTTTTCCTTAAACATATTCAAAATAGTAAAAGGTTACCCCAGAGGATCTGGGTGGAGTACCAAATTTGCAATGCAGATATCTTTTGATAGCATATGGGTATTATAATAGCTTTTCAGTTAAATCCTGTTATCGAATTTTAATATTTAAAACTAGTTGTCATACCAACTGTCACAAATAATTCCTAGAAGGGACAACCAAAGAATCTTAATCAGATTATTTATGACAAAAGTCTTTTTCTATCAATACAGTTGTTCCTTGAACAACACGAGATTGAACTCCCTGTGTCCACTTATTTGGGGATTTTGTTCAATAAATACTTATACTATTTTTGATCTGCTGTTGGGAGTCTGTAAATGTGGAAAACCAACTATGTATTGGTCTACCACATTTTATTTATTTGTTTGTTTGTTTAATTTTTATTTATTTATTTATTATGGTGACATTGTTTAACAAAATCCAGTAAGTTTCAGGTGTACAATTCAACTGTAAGGCATATGTATATACCTTGCATTGTGTGTTCATCGCCCATAGTTAGATTTCTTTCTGTCACCACATATTTGATCTTTTTTATACCATCTACCTCCCCACACCCCTCTACCCTCTGGTAACCACCAGTCTGTTGTCCATTGACATGAGTCGCTGTTTGTCCTATTTGTTTGTTGCTGTAGGTTTATATCCCACATGCAAGTTATATCATGTAGTTTTATAAAATTAATTCTAAGGCAAGCTAGATTATTAATTGATGCTAATCATATTGAATTACCTTACAAAACACATTCCATCATCAGTAAAAATAAAATCTCATGATAAAAACATGCACGACAACAAAATTTATTGCCACTGATAGAAAGTAACTCAAAATATATCCTCTGTTATTTGTGAGTGCATCATATATTTGTAAGAGATGCAGAAAAAATACTATCCAATTCTTTTATAGTATAGGCTCTTCTTATAATCTCTTGTTGTCTTTTAATATATCACCTGTTCTAACAAATATTACCAATAAATTCCTTTTAAAATTCAATAGGGTTTCAATTCTAATCTTCCTTGATTGTTCTTTGGCTCTTAACTTAAAGATCTAGTCTTTGAAGCTCTATAATCTCTTTGTTATACATTTTTTTTCTGTTTCTCATTAGTCTCATTTTATTTTTTTTCACGCAACAATTCTACTAATGTGAGATGATTTGACAGTATACATTTTGTTTGGTATCAAACTGAGCCCTATATAAGAACTACTAAATTATTTTTGAAGCACCACTATCTTCTCAAAATCTTGAGCTAAGACCTTGGAATTTTCAGCTTTGTCTCATCACTCTTTTTTTTATTGTTATTGTTTGTTATTTATTATCATTTTGTAATTCAACACCATATGAGTTATACATTCTCTTTATAGTTCCCCCTTATTTTTCATAATCATTTCAATAATAAAAAAAAAGAGTCATTATCAGTCCTAGATTATTACTGAAGCAAATGGCTTATTTAAAAATATATATTGTTTGAGCAATTAGAAACAATGGTAAAAGTGAGGCTTTGGTATTCTAATCTTCATTTAACCACATATTTGCTATACAGATTTGTTTAAATCATTTCTATCTAATGAGCATTAGTTTTCTAATTTATTATTAGAAAGGAGAGAAAGCTTATGTAAATATGTTAATATGTGTAAATGATTATAAATACTTGACAGATGTTGGATACTCTTATTAAAACTATCAATAGGTCTTATTAGATTAGTGAGTCTGAATTAAGACCTTCATAGTTGGAGTAGTATGCTGGTAAAATTTCTCAGTAGATTTTTTAATTCTACCACCTACTGTGAAACAATGGATTACATGTTTTATTAGCTCTCTTTTAGCTCCCAACTGCTTTAGTCTATGATCCCATTAAAAGGAGAGGTAAAAATATTTCTTTTCAACTTCTCCTGTCTCAGCGTGGAGAAACATCCAGTAGTAAAACAATCTTGCCCTTTCTCTGCTCACTCATTCTTCCCCACAGTAGGAGGAATGTATTATCTGAATGGTAAATGGTGAACAGAAACTAGAAATTTATCTTTCAGGTCTTTCCTTTTTTTCCCTTTAGGTCTGCCTGCTTATTAAGAGCACATTAGCTGTTTTGCTTTTATGGATGTTCTCTTTCTTGCGAAGAATGGATAGTGATTTTCTAGTACTGCCTGTGTTTAGGGATATAGATAACCCTGCTTAATTCAATGATACAATCATAGTGGTTGTGAACCTAAAGTGCATAATCCACTAGTTCTAAAATTTGATATTTTGACCTCTATATCTTTTATCTATCTCTCAGTTGCGTCAGAATACGGAATAAAATTTAATGTGTTGTATATATTGAGGCCCTCAGTCTTCAAAATTTATCACTAAATGTATATGATAGATACTTTAACAGCTGATTAAAAGGAAATACATACATATACATATACATGCACACATATAAATGCATACATACACATCTATTTATCAATTAGCTTATTGATTTATCTATTTAAAAAGTAGAATTAAAATGTAAAATAAGAAGCACTCTTCATTTGAAGTATCAGGAAGAGATAAAACAGGAGTTGGGAGCAATGAGTAGTACAGGATAATGCACTAGAAAGAAGGAGCAATAGCCAAGATGGATAGTGCCACTGAGAAGAAACAATTGGATTCTCATTCCAAATGCTACACTGACTCATTTCAAATGGCAGCAGTTAAACTTCACTTCCTACTAAATCATTCAAGTAAAATGCAAGAGTATCACATTCCTCTACACAAAAAAGACTGTAGTAAATCAATATAGAATTCAGTTACCATAATCAGAAATAAACAGTATAAGGACAAGCATGGATCTAAGAAGAACCAAATGTTTAAAGGTAAGCAATATTATAAGAGAAAAAATTAAACATATCTCAAACATGCTGAGATAGAGACAAGAGAATACTTAGGAAAATGTACAGCATTAAATATGTTTATTTTTAAATAAAAAAGAAAAAGATATTAGAAAAGAGTAATTGCTATAGATAAAGCTAGAATTAGTGAAATAGAGAAACAATTGTATAATTTATTAATTAAAATTTTCTATATTTACAAATATTATTGAATTAGTAAATCTATGATAACTGTGTCTAGAAAAGAGGAGAAAGTATACACAAGCAAGATTGGAAACAAAAACATATGACAAGATTAAAGGAAGAAAGATAAAAAAGTGAATGCTGTGTTCAACTTTATGGAATAAACTTAACAACATAGACAAAATGGTCAATTTTCTGGAAAAAAAATGTACAATTCTAAAACTGGCTCAGAAACAAGGATAGTTCCTCAAGAGATCAATAACTGCAGTAGATATAAACAGACAGTAAATTTTCTACCTATAAAAAGAGATAGTACCAAAGCAGTTTTAGAGAATTTTTTAGCAAGCATTCAAAGAAGAAATTATTCTCATCGTTTATAAAATATTGTAGAAAAAATTTTTAAAAGATGGATGCTTACCCAACACAATTTACAAGGATTACAGAGACTTGATATAAATTGCCCTAAAACAAAAAGAGTATTGATAAATAAACTGACAAACCAACCAACAAATAAATAAAACTATTGATCAATCTTACTTGTGAGTATGGAGGCTCAAAATATAGGAATTAATTGCAAAAATAATTGTATATGATCAAAAGGAACTAATATAAAATACATAATTTTCATGTAAAATTTATTTTAGGGTTACAAAGTTAATGTAAAGATAATAAATACTGAAATAAAATTACCCATGCCAACTAACTCTACTAGAAAAATTCAGGTTGATAATCAAACTCTTAAAACACAGTAGAGTTCAGCCAGAACCAAGCTGATTTAGCTTTCTTATCACTCCAGCATATCATACTTTTATTATCTTTTTCTTTGTATACTATGATATGAAAAAGGTTGAGAGGACTTTTCTATGCCCTAGAAGTCTGATCAGAATTAAATTCATGCTCTTGTACTAGGGTAATCATTACCTTAGTGAGTTATTGATACCTGTGAGGGTTTATTAAATCCTTCAATGTACTGAGCTGGATAAAAACTTGAGAACAATCTTACTAAACTCTGTGTGTGTGTGTGTGTGTGTGTGTGTGTGTGTGTGTGTGTATGTGTTGGGGACATACAAGAAATAATACAAGGAGATATACCCTGCAAAATACAGATACTGTGAACATATATTTACTTCTGCCTAAAAAAAAGGAAGAAATATAAAGGAAAGAAAGAAACAACACAACTTGCATACAAAGAATAGAGCCAAAGAGCAAAGGTATCTTGATTCTCAGTACAGTTTCTTATGTACCACTCATGTCATATGTAGGATATATGTAGTCATGAGAGATGAAGTAAGTGAATATATATAGTTCAAGGAATCCATTATTCTCTGTTTCTTCACCTCTTACATTTAATTAATCAGGTTTATATGACTATAAATCACATAACACTCTGAAGGATATGTGACTAAAACTCATTTTCTGATGCAGCTATACGATTTCAAAACCTGTTACACATCACACAACAATCTTGACAATGAGATATATGTGATTAATCTAGGGTTTTCTTCACTCAGGTAATCATTTATCTTGGATCTGACATAGTCTTCTAAAAATTACTTAATTTTTTTTTTTTTTGCAAAAAGAATTTAATGACATCATCATAGGTCTCTGGGCATACTGTTCTGATTCTTGTCCTGCATCTTTTCTTAAAAATAAGTATACTTAGAAGTGAGATTGCTGGATGACATGGCAGTTGTATTTTAAGTTTTTGAGGAAACTTCATACTGTTTCCCTATCATTGGCGCCATATTACATTCCCAATAACAGTGTACAAGGGGTCTAATTTTTCCACATCCTCACCAACACTGGTTATTATCTTTTTTTTTCTTAAATAATAACCACCCTAACTGATATCTTATCATGGTTTTGATTTTCATTTCTGTGGTGATTACTGATGTTAAGTACCTTTTCATATACCTGTTGGCCATTTGTAAGTCTTCTTTAGATAAAAAGTTGTTCAAGTTCTTTGTCTATTTTTATAAATTGTGCTATTAATTTATTTATGTTTTGCTATTGAGTTGCATGAGTTTTTTATATACTTTAAATATTAATCCCCCTATTAGATAGATGGCTTGCAAATACTATCTCCCATTATGTACACTGCATTTTCATCCTGTTGATTGCTTACTTTGCCGTGCAGAAGTCTTTACTATGGTGAAGTTCCACTTTCCTATTTTTGGTTTAGTTGCTTGTGATTTTGGTATGTACCCAAAAGATCCAAAATATAAATCATGAAGAGATATGTACATTCTTGTGTTCATTAGAGTGCTATTCACAATAGCTAAGTTATGACAACAACCCAAATGTCTATCAATATATAAATAAAGAAAAGGTGGTATATACATACAATAAGGTATTATTCAGTCTTAAAAGAAGAAAATTTTGTCGTTTGTGATGAAATGGATGAATTTGAAGGTCATTGTACTAAGCAAAAATACATCAGGCAAAAAGCAAGTACTGCATAATTACACTCATATAGAGTATATAAAATAGTCATACTTACAGAAGTAGAGAATTGAATGTTGATTTCAAGAAGTTGAAGGGCAGGAGAAATGAGAAGTTGCTAGATTGTTATAAAGTTTCAATTATGCAATATTATTAATTAGTCCTAGAGGTCTGCTGTACAGCATAGTGACTATAGTCAACTATATCATACTGTTCACTTAAAAATTTAAGAGGGTAGAAGCATGTTAAATATTATTACCACAAAAATAAAAACAAAACAAAAGGACATAGAAAACTTTAGAAGGTGATAGAGATGTATATTACCTTGATTGTGGTTATGATTTAATATGTGTGTGCAAATGGCCAAATTCGTCAAATAGTATAAATTAAATACATGCAGTTTTAAGGCTCTTTTTAGAGTAGTTCTAGGCTCAAAGCAAAATTAATAGGAAAGTACAGAGATTTCCCATATATCTCTTATCCCCCAAACATATATAGCTTCCTCTATTATCAGTATTTCCCAACAAAGTAGTACATTTATTATAATTGGTGAACTTATATTGACACATCATAATCATCCAGGGTACATAGTTTACATTGGGGTTCACTCTTGGAGTTGTACATTTATGAGTCTGGACAAGTGTACAATAATGGCATGTATCCACTATTATAGTATAACAAAGAACATTTTCAATGCCCTAAATAACCTCTGTGCTCTGCCCATCTCTCCCCACTCTCTAATACCTGGAGAGCACTTATATTTTTGCTCTCTTCAATTTTGCATTTCAAAATATCATATAGTTAGAATCATACAGAATATAACCTTTTCTGGATAAAAAATGGCTTATTTCATTTAGAAATATGTTAATTCCCCTTATGTCTTTTCATGGCTTCATCAGTTATTTTTTTTAGCAATGAATAATATTCCATTCTCTGGATTTACCACAGTTTATTTATCCATTCACCTTCTAAAAGAAAGCTTAGTTGCTTTCAAGTTTTGGCAAAAATGAATAAATCTCATAGAAACATTATATGCTGATTTTCATATAGACACAAGTTGTCAACTTCTTTGAGTAAATATCAAGAAACACAATTGCTGAATCATATGGTAAGAGTACGTTTACTTTGTAAAAACAAAACAAAACAAAAGCACCAAACTTCCTTTCAGAGTGGTTGTACAGTTTTGCATTTCCACCATCAATGAATGAGAATTCCTGTTGCTTAACATCCTTACCAGCTTTTAGTGTTTGTCAGTGTTCCAACTATTGCCCATTCTAATAGATGTGTAGTGGTATCTCATTGCTGTTTTAATACACATTTCTCTGATGACATGTAATGTGGATCATCTTTTCATATGCTAATTTGCCATCTGTATATTTTCTTCAGTGAACTGTCAAGATCTTTGGCCCATTTTAATATTCGATTTTTGTTTTCTTATTGTTGACTTACAAGAGTCCTTTGTATATTTTATCAGATGTCTTTTTTGTAAATAATTTTTCTGAGTCTGTGGCTTGTCTTTTTAGTCTATTGTATTTTTCAGAGTAGAATTTTTTATTTTAATAAAATCCAGTTTACTAATTATTCCTTTCATGAATATTGCTTTTGGTATTTTATCTAAAAAAATCATTACAACACCTAAGGTCATCTTAAAACCTTTAAAGATTTTCTTCTTTAAGGGTTTTATGATTTTGCACTTTATATTTAGGTCTATGATCCAATTTGAATTAATTTTTTTGAAGATTACAAGGTCTATGTCTTGATGCATTGTTTAAATGTGGATGTCTATTTTTCCAGCATTATCTGTTGAAGATATATCTTTCTTCCATTGTGTGATATTTGATCCTCGTCAAAATTTAGTTGACTATATTTACGTAAGTCTATATCTGGGCTCTCTATACTGTTCCATTGATCTATTTGCTGTTCCTTCACCAATACCACATTGTCTTGATTACTGTAGCTTTTTAATATGTCTTGAAGTAGGGTAGTGTCAGTCCTCTGATTTTCTAATTCCCTTCAATATTATATAACTATTTTGAGTCTTTTACCTCTATATACAATTCAGAATTTATTTGTTTAATCTACAAAATAACTAGCTGATATTTAGAGCAGAACATGTTGAATCTATAGGTCAATTGGGAAGAAATGACATCTTGACAATATCAAGTCTTTCTCTACATTTATTTAGTTCAGAGTTCTGTATTTTTCTCATATACATTTTGTACATATTTTATTAGATTTATAACTAAGTATATTATTTTTGAAGGTGTTGATATAAGTGATATTGTGTATTTATTTCAAATTTTTCTTATTCATTGCTGGCATATAGGAAGGCGATTGACTTTTGTATATTTATCTTGTATCCTACAGTCCTGCTATAAAAAATTTTTGTTAGTTCTTTTGTATTTTCCACATAGACAATGTTATCTATGAACAAAGTTTTCCTTTTTCCTAATTTCTATACCATTTATCTCCTTTCTTATTTTTTACATTAGCTAGAACTTTCAGTACTACCTTGAAAAGCAATGGTGAGATGTCCTTGCCTTGTTCCTGATTTTGTGGGAAAACTTCAAGTTTCTCAACATTAAGTATGTCATTATGTAGAGTTTTTTGTTTTTTTGTTTTTGGGTTTTTTTTTTTTGCAGATATTCTTTGTCAAATGGAGGAAGTTTGCCACTGTTCTTAGTTCACTCAGTGTTTTTATCATGAGTAGGTGTTAGAATTTGTCAAATCCTTTTTCTAACCATTGATAAGATTATGTAATTTTTCATTTTTGATCTGTTGATTTGTGGATTACATTAATTGATTTTCAAATGTTAAACCAGCTTTTCATACCTGGAATAAATCCCATTTATCCATGGTGTATAATTCTTTTTACACATTGTTTGATTTAATTTATTAATCTTTTGTTGAATATTTTTGCATTTGTTTTTATGAAAAATATTGGTCGATAGCATTCTTTCCTTGTAATGTCTTTGCTTGGTTTAGTTTGAAGGTAATGCTGACTAAATGCTATTTGGATTGTATTCTTTCTACATCTACCCTCAGAAAGAGATTGTGGAGAACTGTAATAATTCTTTCTTAAATGTTTGGTAGAATTCACCAATGACCCTACAGCCTTGTGCTTTCTGTTTTGGAAAGTTAATAATTATTAACAATTTCTTTAGTAGATACAGGACTAATTAGATTATCTATTTATTCACATTTGAGTTTTGTCAGCTTGTGTTTTTCAGGTCATTGATCTATTTCATCTAGGTTATCAGATTTGTGGGCATTGAGTTGTTCATTGCATTTCTTTATTGAGCTTCTAGTCTGTGGAATCTGTAGTAATGCTACCTCTTTCATTTCTGATATTAGTAATTTGTGTCCTTTCTCTTTGTTTCTTAGTAAGCCTGGCTAAAGTCTTATCAGTTTATTCAGATTTTCAAAGAACCACCTTTTGGTTTCATTAATTTCTCTGTAGGTTTTCTGTTTTGAATTTAATTGATTTCTGCTCTAATTATTGTTATTTCCTTCTGCTTATTTTGGGTTAAATTTGCTCCTCTTTCTCTAGTTACTAAATTTAGAAGCTTAGTTTATTGATTTTAGATTTTTCTTTTTTTTTCTTATGTATGCATTCAAGGCTACAAATTTCCATCTATGTGCTGCTATTGTTGGATCCCATAAATTTTAATACATTGAGTTATCATCTTCATTTAGTTCAAAATATTTAAAATTTTTTTGAGATTTCTTCTCTGATTCATGTGTTGTTTAAAAATGCATTGTTTCATTTCTATATATTTTGGTATTTTCTTATTATCTTTTTGTTATTGATTTCTAATCACATTGTGATCTGAGAGAATACATTGTATAATTTTTAGTCTTTTGAATTTCTAAGGTGTGTTTTATGGCTCAAAAGTTAGTCTATCTTGGTGAAAGTTCAATGTTAGTTTACAAAGAATATGTGTTCTGTTGTTGTTGGATGAAGTACTCTATAAATGTAAATTATGTCTGATGATTGACGGTGTTGTTGATTTCAACAATTTTTAAATTGTTGCCCTAGAGTTTCCAATGTGCATTTGTAGTTCATCCAAGTCTACTTTCAAAAAACATTATACCATTTCATAGGTAGTGTGAGTACTTTATATGTATATAATAATAATTTTTAAATCCTAAGTGCTTTCTCTTATTCTTTGTATCATTACTGTCATTTATTTCATTCACATACAAATATACATTAGCATAAATATACATAAGAATACAAAATCTAATACATCATTTTTATTATTGAACAAACTGTTATCTGTTAGATCAATTAAGCAAAAGAAAATGAAAAGTTTTTGTTTTATACTCACTTATTCTTTATTTGATTATCTTTTTTTATGTAGATCTCAATTTCTGATCTCTATTATTTTTCTACTTTTTAAATGTTATTTTAACATTGCATTCAATGCTAGTATCCTGACAATTTCTTGAATTTTTGTTTGTCTGAGAAAGCCTTTATTTCTCTTTTCTTTTGAAGGGTAATTTTACAAGGTACAGAGATTACTGGTGTTTTTTTTCCTCTCTCTCTCAATAATTTCATTATTTTATTCTACTCTCTTATTATTTGCATGATTTCTGAGAAGTTAGATGTAATTTTATCTTTGTTCCTCTATAGGTAAAGATTTTGTTTGCTTGTTTTGACAATTTTTTGTAGTTTAAAAATAATGTACTTAGGCATAGTTTTGTAGGCATTTATTTTCCTTCATGTTTCTTGATCTTCCTGGATGTGTGATTTGTTCTAATTAATTTGGGGGGGACATCTCATCATTATTGTTTCAAATACTTCTGTTCCTTTTTTTTCTTTTTCTAGCATTCTCATTATATATTTGTTATACCTTTAATATTCTGCTCTTTTTTTAAATCTTTTTTTCTCTTTACTTTTTACTTTTGCAGGTAGTTTTGAAGACATCTTCAAGCTCAGGGATATTTTTCATCAACCATGTTGAGTCTACTAATAAACTCATTAAAGTTAGTCTTTATTTCTGTTACAGTGTTTTTGATATCTATACTTTATTTTCAGTACCTCTTTAGGATTTTCATCTCTCTGCTTATATTGTCAAACTGTGCAAGCTGTCTACTTTATCCATTAGAGCCCTTAGCATCTTAATTACAGTTATTTTAATTCTGTGATTTAACAGTTCCAACAGCCCAGCCATGTCTGATTTGGTTTTGATGCTTACTGTGTCTCTCTCTTCAATCATGTTGTTTGTTTTTAGAATGTAATTTTTTGTTTTTGATACCTGAACATGCTGTATGAGGTAAGAGAACTATTGTAAATAGGTCTTTAGTTATAAGGTGTAGAGGTATGGGGAAAGGAGAAGCCCTCTGTAGTCCTTGGTTAGGTCTCAGTCTTTTACTGAACTTATGCCTATGGACTGTGAAAATAACCAGTGTTTCTTAGTTGTTTTTCTCTCTGTGGGTGGGAGAGGATATCAGAGAAATCCATATTAAAACCACAATGAGAGATTACCTCACACCTGTCAGAATGACTATCATCAAAAAAAAAAAACAATCAACAAACAAGTGTGTTGGCAAAGATGTGAAGAAAGAGAACCCTTTCGCACTATTGGTGGGATTGTAAATTGGTGCAGCCACTATGGAAAACAGTATAAAGTTTCCTTAAAAAATTAAAAATAAAACTACCTTATGAACCAGTAACTATACTTCTAGGTATTTATCTGAAGAAAACTGAACACTAATTTAAAAAGATATATACATACCTATGTTCACTGCAGCATTATTTATAATAGCCAAGATATGGAAGCAACCTAAGTGTCCATCAATAGATTATTGGATAAAGACAATGTATTACATATGTATAATGGGATATTACTTATCCATACAAAATAATTAAATCTTACCACTTGTGACAACATAGATGGACTTAGAAGGTATTATGCTAAGTGAAATAAGTCAGCAAAGTAAGACAAGTACCATAGGATCTCACTTACATGTGGAATCTAAAGAACAAAATAAACAAACAAAACAAAAACAGATTCATACATACAGGAATAAACAGATGATAAATAAAGATATCCAAATGGCAAATTAATCCTTAAAAATATTATTTACATCATTTGTCATTATGAAAATACCACATAAAACTACAATGAGATGATTCTTTAGAATGGCTAAAATTAAAAAGAATAGACAACACAAAAATTTGGCAAGGATGCAGAACGATTTGAATTTTTATACATGGCTCTTTAGAATATAAAATGTCTGAAACTTTGTATTTAAAATTTTCTATTTATTTATGAGCATTCATAATGAGCTTTTATTAAAATATTAAGACATAGTGACTCAAGCTCACTTGGAAATTGTTAAAATTGTAAGTCACAATCCCTTTTGAAAATTATAGGAAAGGGTATATATTTTAAGTTTAATGGGCAAAGATAATGATTGTCTTTCAAATATACATTTCATCGTATGTACTGAATGGACTATCAAATATTTTCTCTTTTGTTTTGTTTAAAACATATCATGTCTTCCTATTGCTAATTCAATAGAATCCAAACTTCTTATGAGCTCCTTCAAAGCTCTGCTAGGACTAGCCCCACCCACTCTCCCACTTTGCTGTTTACACTGTCCTCTGTCACATGGTAGAACATATTAAGCTCTTTCTTGTATCAGAGCCTACATGCTTTTAACTCTACCTTTAATGCTTTCCCTTCAGATTTTTTACAGATTATTTCTTATCATTTTCAGCTGACAAATTTTACTTTCCTGACCACCTCACATTCTCAATTGCTTTCATCTCTCTCATTAGACTATTATCATTCCTTCAGAGAACATCTGATATATTATCAATGTTTTTTTTTGTTTTTGTTCGCTTGTTTAGTGTTTGTTTCTTCCACTAGATTGAACTCCATTCTCCTTACAGATCGTGTTTACCATTATTTCCCTACGATTTAGCATGTGCAAAGCACATATTGAAGGTATCAATATAGATTTTTAAAGTACAGATATGAATCAATATTATTTATTATTATTAATAACTCATGATTCAATATAAATAGTTTCTTTATTCTTTAAAGCAATTTTATTTCAAAAAACTTTATTTCATTACCTGTATATTAAGCATAGGTATTTGGTTGGTGCTTCATTACCTGTATATTAAGCATAGGTATTTGGTTGGTGCTGTGGGAATAACAAAGGTTAATTTAATGTGCAGCAGACACTTCCAACTTGAATCTATAATGCATGTCTTGAAGGTCATGGTGAGCCATCAGGATTGGCTTTGTACAAAGAATATAGACAATTCTTGTGGGAAAGGATAGGGTAGTAGAATTGGCATTAAGAAATCATCAATTACACATGCTTAGCGAAAAAAAAAGCCTCAGTTGTCAAAAGAAAGGAATTGTAATAAAGTTCTCTCAGGGGTCAGCTTCCTTTGTTCAGATGGGATAAAGTTTGATGTATCTCTAAACTTGTTCTTAGCCCAATACCATGAACTCATATCTGATCTCTAGAAAGAGAAAGATAGGTGCAACAAGTTAAAAGTGATACAGCTGTTTTCAGACAAACTTCTGTGAGATGTTAGAATCAGAAAGTAGATTACTTTGGGAATAACAGGAGAGAATTGCATCGAGATTGAGGAAGGTAGATAGAGGCAGCCTTCGTGCTTCAGCCCAATTCAGGCTGAGGTACAGAGGGACATGGCAGGTGGATGGGTAAAAGCTATGCCTCTGTCTGGATAATCTGACCATCAATAAAGGATGAGAACTTGAAATACTTACAGTACTCAATAGACAACCCTTTTGGGTTTCAAAAGTAAGAAAGAAGACTTTGAGAGAAACCTACTATTTGTAATACTTGATAGAAAAAGAAAAATTTGCTGATCATGATATGACTGAATTTTTACTTTCAGGACAGAATGACCCAAGGTTACACATAGCCCTTTGCTTTAAGGAGTTCACAGACTAATTTATCTATCAGTTATATTATAAATTTTTTAAGCCTAAATATAGGTTTCTGAAGATCTGTAATAGGTACTAGCCTTACTATTTCCTTCGAGGGTGTTTAGAAAAAGTAAGTGTAAAAGAAAAGTGTGAAAATAAGGCATTACTTGAAAATTTAAAAGATGATCTATTACCATAAAAGAATGTGGAGAAGTACTTTGGAGAAGCAAATATTTTAAAAGAATTAAAAAAAAAAAGACTACTATAAAAGATTAACATTTGCATAAGAAAAAAGAGAGAGAAAAATGAATAATTGGCTTATTGGGCCCCTTATAGCTGCCAGAACTGTTATGAAAGTGAAAGGAATCATCTCTTTATATAGGCACTTCACTAATCCGAATCAGGAAAGATAACTTAGAAATGTACCGATGTTTAGTCTGAAAAGAGAATAAAGAAAATAGCATAATACAGAAAACACTATTTAAGAAATTTAAATTATAATTTTTATATATATATATTTTTTTTACCTTTACTAATTGATACATTTCCTAACCAATAAAGTTCTTAAATTGTCTCAGTGCTTTTTGCTTTATAAACTTTCAACTTGCAGAGAATTATAAAAGTATAAGATTATTAACATTAATTAATACTTGATATATTTTTATTAAAGTAATAGTTACTTCATAATACAAATTGGACATGACAAAGTTTTAAAAAGTGTTTCTAATTTTTTTAATAAATACATACACATACAAGTAAAATTAAGTTCATCATCTGCAGTATAAATTCTTATATTCACTTAACATTTTTATAATTTCTATACTTCTCAATAGTCTTTAGAGTTTAAATTAGGTGGCATTCTAGGAAAAAAATGAAAAATGCTCTTTCTCTATCACAATTTTTAAGTACTCTATATATTCTCTGTGCTCATTGTAAGTAACTTTATTAATTACATTTTTTTTTTCAGTGTTAGAGATTTCTGGATTCAGTATTTTGTTTTCTTTTGATCAGGAGGTGTTAGACTTTATTGCCTAAAGTGGTACCATTTGTTCTCTGTGAAATATGGTTAGCCTCACCTTACTTTTTTATTAAGTGTATATTTATAACCTTTAGAAGCAAATGTACTCTATCCACATGGCCAGCGTTTATTGTTTTATGTTCCGCACGCAAAGCTGCTTTTCTTAATAATAAGAAACAGCTGTTGTAAGCACAACAATGAATGCAAAGGGTCATACATGCTTAAATTAGATACAAGGGGAGCCAAGCAAGGCTAAACTCTTTAATTCTGTCTCACTCTTCCATGATTGATGCACTCTAAAAAGAGTAGTTATACACTGTGTTGAGATTTAACAGATGCTAAAAGGAGCCCGTTCCAGTGTACATTTGTTAGGCAGCTGTGTTTTACACCAGCGGTGATTACAATGGGGAATCAATGTTTCCGTGACAGTAAGACTGACAGAACTTACATACAAAAAAACTAAGGTAAAATAATGGAAAATATCAGAGTAATCCACAAATGCAATCAATCATTTCTATAGTACACACACACACACACACACACACACACACACACACACAAGAGTTAGATATCATTACATTGGTTTCTTTTTAATATTTTATATGTCACTCATTAAATCCAAAGCTCAATTCATTGCACAAATGATAGCTGAGTTTCTGAGTTATGTAGGATAGTGGTTACAAGGCATATGGAACTATGTATATTTTGAGAAAAAATAGAAATAAACTTAGAATTTATGGCATATGGTGCATAAGAATAGCCAAAAATTTTACTTCTATTTTAACCTTTATTTTCATGAATTTAAAAGTCATCTTTTGATTATGTATTTCATATTTTAAACTTTAAAAGTTCATATTAAAAATCTGGTCATTTCTGATACCCATATCTTTTTAGGAAGGAGGCAAAAACTACATATAAAATAATGTCTACAGTGGATTTATATGCTATGTTTTCAAAGGATTTATAGTTAAAATATAGGGGTTTTTCATCTTTTGGTTATTATGAATAGTGCTGCAGTGAACATGAGAGTACACATAACTCTTCGAGATCTTTTCAATTTTTTTGGATAAATACGCAGAAGTAGGATTGCTGAATTATGATAGTCTTATTTTTAACTTCTGAGGAAATGCTGTTTTTCATAGTAGTTTAAACATTTTATATTCCCACCAACAGTGCACAAGTGTTCTAATTTCTTCATATTCTCACCACCATTTGTTATTTTCTGGAGTGTTTTGATAATGCTTATTTTAATAGGTCTGTGGTGATATCTCATTGTAATTTAAATTTGCAATTCCCTGATGATTACTGATGTTGAGCATCTTTTTATATAACTGTTGGCTATTCATATGTCAACCTAAGCCTCCACTGACAGATAATGAATAAATATAATGTGATACATACTTACAATGGAATATTTTTCAGCTTTTAAAAAAGAAGGAAACCCTGTCATATGTACAAGATGGATATATCTAAAGGGCATTATGCTAAGTGAAATAAGCCAGTCAAATAAGCCAGAATGAGGTATCTCAAGTGGTCAAATTCATAGAAGCAGAAAGTGGAATGGGTTGTTGCCAGAGGCTTAAGGTGATAGGGGAACGTGAAAGTTGCTGTTCAATGGGTATAGAGTTTCCGTCAAGCAATATGGAAAAGTTCTAGAAATATACTGTACAACAATGTTCATATAGTTAATATGGTACCACTGACTTAAAATTTGATAAAAGAGATTTCATGTTATATGGTTTTTTACTAAAAATAGAATATAGGAAAATATTATAGTTTTGCACATATTTTCTTTCACATAGGTATATATTAGCATGTAGTTCTTTAGTTTTATAAAATATTTTTCAAGTGTGTATTTCATAAGAAGTGTTAGTCTGCTTGGGTTGCCATAATAAATTACCACAGATCAGGTGGCTTAAATAAGAGACATTTGTTTTTTCACAGTTCTGGAGGATTTAAGTTCATGATCAAGGTTCTGGCAAATTTAGTTTCTGATGATAGCTCTCTTCCTGCCTTTTGTCCCAAAAGTCACAGAGGCATAGTTAATTTTCTTCAATCTTTTTATTTCTATCTGTTCTTGAAAGTTAATAAGTTTAAATAATCTATTTTCAAATTCACTCTTTTTTCCTCTTATCTCAGTTCTTCTGACAAGCCCATCAAAGATTTTTATTTTCTATCAGATAGTGTATTTTTCCATTACAAGACTTTCAATAAATTTGTTTTAGTTTTCTATTCTCTGATGGGATTACCAAGTATTTTCTTATATCCATCCTGTCCTTTAATTTTTACATACTTTCAATAGCTGACTTAAAAGTTCTTAGCTACTTATACATCTGAGTTTTCTCGGTATAAGCTTATGTTTACTAATTTTTTTTATTATATTTTATTGCTTCTATGCATGTCTAGTAATTTTTTAAAATTATAGGCTATTAGGATTATATTCCCATTTTTTAAGGTTATTAAATTTTTATGCTGACATACCTATTTGTTTATATTAGAAGGATTTTCTACATTTACTTTCTCCATCAAAAAATTATTTTACTCCCAGGTGTAGTCATAGTTCAGTCAATAAAGCAATAAATACCCTAGGTCATTTAAGTAGAGGGTGACTCAATGGAAATAATTATTTGCTTATAAACTTTTGGGATGAATAGAGGAGGAAAGGTCAAAAAAAACTCTCATCTTTAATTATAGTTTTTAGAGAATCAGGAGGATCCCACAGCTCCTCAAGCAAAAGATTTACCCAGCTATTTAAAGACAAAGTTAAGCTTTTTATGGGGTTGTTGCAAAGCTTTTCAAACTCATGTGTTCATGGTCCACTTCTGGAGAAAGACTAATAGTTTCCAAATATCAAATGAATGGCTGGCTATCTTGGGAACTGGCACTGGAACACCGCTGGAAAAAATATTTTGAAAACAGTAGTTATCATGATTCTAGATTCTGTCCTACATATCATCTCTCATAATCCTCAAAATATTGTACTGAGTTTTCCCCATCACCATCTCATTGTATCCACATTGTTTTTTGATTTTGTTCTTTTCTGTCTGTTTCATTGGTCTGTGCTTTTTATTCTGTTGATTATTATTGCTTCTTGAAAAATATTGTAAATTTGCTCTCTAAGATATTGTTCTCTTTTTAGGGTACTCCTTTTAACTTATTGCTTTTTTTCTCCCTGAAGTTCCTCTATCTACCTATTGAGATATATTCTCCTTAAGTGTTAAAACTTAGTCTGAAATAGAAAAGTCATATAAAAGTTTATGAGGTAAGAAAATTTTAAGGAAAGAAATCAATGATCTTAGTTAACATAAGAACTACCATGTAAGGAAAGATTGTTATTTTATCACTTTATAATCCAGGGCCACACAGTTACTTGTACATAGAAAGGGTTTAATAAACACATATTGCAGGATACGCAAATTAAGAAATTGAAGAATCAAGGAGAAATCGAGGTAAACAGCTGTGACAAACTATATTTGGAATGAAGGCTGCTCTTCCTTATATTTGAATCCTATGAATTGAAACCAACCTCTAAAACAACTACCACTCAAGTCTTTCTCTTCCCTTAGTAAGTACAGTGAAAAATTTCTACATCCCAAGGAATTACTAATAGTTTAATGAAGTATTGAATTATATTTTTTTCACTTGGTCCTTTATTCTTCTAGAATTTGGTGATAAAGCTCAATAGTAAGATATCAAATCTCAACTGTAAATAAAACAACAATAACAATAATAACAATAAGAGTCAAAACAATTTGATAGAAAAACAAAAAATATATCTTTAACAAATGGTGCTGGAACAACAGGATAGCTCTATGGAAATAAAGAAAGTCAATCTCTCTCTTCATCTTAACCATATCTTAGAAAATAATTAATGTGTAATAAATTATGAATCTAAACATAAGAGTTAGAACAGTAAAACTTAGTGAATACAACAATGGAGTAAATATTTGAGACTTTGAGTGAGGCAAAGATTGCTTAAGAGACACAGAAAGCATAAACTAGATTTTTTTTGAAAGTTAGGCTTTATTAGGATTAAATTTGGGGCTCATCAGAAAATGAAAGAAAATAAATATCAAAAATTAAATAAAATTAAATATTTGAAACATTTATATCTGAAAAAAAAACTTACCAAAAATAAGTAAGTAATACCTGCAACCCAATAATATAAACACAAATAAAACAATTTTTAAAAAATTAAAAACATAAACAAATATTTTTCAAAATAATATGTAAAAGTGGTCAAGGAGCACAGTACTGAACATCATTAAACATTAAACATCATCATACCAACTAAAACTATCCTGAAAAAACTATAAAAGTTAAAATAAAAAAAATTAGCAACATCAAATATTAGAGAAGAGCAGGAGTTAACTGGAACTCTGATACATTTCTGTCTGTACTACAAAATGATACAACCACATTGAAAAACAGTATAGCAATTTCTTCAAAGAAATTAAACATCCATCTACACTACTACACAGGGATTTCAGTTCTATATATTTAACCAAGATAAATGAGACTATATTTTCATAGGACAATTTATATATTAATATTCATTATGGCCTTTATTCATAATATCCAAAACCTAGAAACAATCCAGATTTCCATAAACAGGAATATACAAAGTGTTTTATATTTATACAATGGTCTACAACAGAGCAATTAAAAGGAACAAACTTATTGATGCATGTAATGACATGGATAGATCTCAAAAATATTGGGCTGAGTAATAGAAGCCAAATATTGTAAAGAAAGTACTCTATGATTTCATTTATCAAAAAATATATAATAGATTATAAGTCCCTCCCATACTGATGAATGATAGGATTATAAAAAGGCATTTTGGTTATTGGGCCTTATCTTTAAATTCTACCTATCACACTAATCTAGATAATAGATAGCAGATCAATGGTTTTTCTGGAATGGAGAATTGACTGGGAAGAGACACAAGGAAATTCACTGAGATAATAGAAATGTGTGCTTAGTAATTTTAAAACTGATTGATCAATGCACTTACTATTTGAGCATTTCTATGTACATAAATTATACCTATATAAAAATAAATAATAAACTGATTTATTCACATGTAAATATATGATTTAAAATGTGCTAAGAATTTAACATATATAATGTATAATAATTTTCACAACCCTATTTTTTATTCTCATATTTTAATTCTTTTTATTCCCATTTTACAGTTTAGAAGATTGAAGTTCCAATCTCTTAAGTAATGTGATTATGGTCTCATGATTAATAAATAAGAGCTATCATTCTTTTTTTTTTTTTAGATTTGTCTAATGCAGAAGCCAGGAGCTGTTTCTCTGGATTTTATATTGGTAGGTAACTTTTTTTTTTCCCAGAAACTCCCGTTATTCTAATTATTATGATGAATCTGATGATGGTGAGTGGAAATATATTGTTTTTTAACAAACTAGTTTGATTGATGCATAAAGGGAAAGATACAGTTATGTAATGGATAAAATTATAGGGGATCCTGAATTGACAGAGCTAAATTTTTTTCCTTATCAATATTCCAGGTAATCTATTCTTGCTCTCATAATTCAAAAATTTTAGTTTCTTGTTAAAGGAATTATTTTTATATGGATGGTTTATCAGTTACACAAGGCTACAAGGGCACCTGAACATGCACATGCATATTTATGAATTTGACAAGTACAGCAAACAACTTCTATAAGTTTTTGTTTGCTTTATGCCAAAGTTTTAAACACTAATTATTGCCTACTGAGAGCATAAAAAAGTGTCCAAGATTTGACAATGGCTATATTAGCCTTGCCCACCAGGATGGCTACTGCACATCCAGAAGATTCAGGCAACTTTTACTAATATTAAATTAAGGCAACTTTCTATATTAATCCTTATAGTTAATAAGCAGGGCAATCTTATATGTTAATGAGAATTAGATCCAGGTTTTGCAAGAAAAGACACTACTATCAAAGAACATCATTAAGGAATTAACACCACTAGGGCTCAGCAGCATTCTGCCAGCCTTGGGAGTACATTTGTCATGGATGCAATATAGTCCTCTTCATCATACTTGAAACAAACTGCGATCTATAAACAGTAATGTAGTTAGCACCTCATCAGATTTACTGAAAAATGACCCAAAAAATCACATGGTGAAGCTGTACATATAGAAGGCTATTCTGGTAGTCTTACTGTTCTGCAACATTGTGATGATTATATGCTTATACATATTTTCTACACATTAAGTAGAATTTAATCACTAGAACAGAAAAAGTTACAGCTGATCAATTAACTTTTCATAGCAAGCATGTTTGATTCACGAGAATATTGCTATATCTTAATTCAATAGAAATCTGAAGTATCTTGTTATCATAAATTCTGAGGAGGGGAGGATAAACTTAGGTTTGGAGATGCTCATTGTAATAGTGGGGATCAGATAGGAAAGCACAATAACTCTAAGGATTATAAAATAGGGAATTTATTATAGAAATTAACATTCACCTTATTCTGGGAGGAAATATGGAATAAATGTCTGAAAGGGAACACAAATCAGGGAAAAGTACCCATCAACTCTGGCTCAAGAGAAAGAGCTGGAGCTTGCAGGGAAATGTGGAAACTAGCCATGGCTATATTCAGCTGCTTACTTGGAACTAAAAACGGGAATTAATGTGGAAGTCTGTGAAAGATCATTGACTCTTTATGGCTACCCTCTATATAAGTTTGGAGCAAAATGTCTGGTGGTGGGCTTGTGTCAAGAATGATGGCAGTTGGAAAAGAGAATTAGATGAGAAATGGGGATGACTGAGGACAAACTGGAATACACTGTTAGCTCTGCATCTGCCTCTTCTCATTTCTAAGTAAAAATGACCTTCAGAGAATAATGACTCATCTTTGCCTTTCCAATTTTGTGTAAATTTAATTTGTCCAAATCTATGCTGGTACTTGAAAAAAAAAAAGTACAAGAAATGGTTCTTGGAAACAGCAAGTTAGTAATAGAATAGTGTAGCACATAGGAGAAGGTTAAGTTCTAGAAAGAATGTTGAGGAGATGGCAGAGCTTAGCCTGAGTGTACATTAAAAACACAGACACTAAGAGATCAGTTGAAACTAGGTCAATAGCAAGAAATATCAAATTTGAGCATGAGTAGGCTGAGGAAAGGAATTTTTGGAAAACTGAGGTTAGCGATAGCAAAGATACCCCAAAACAAAGGAATTAGGTCTTATTTTGATAGAATTCAGGTACATTTCTGTGGATAGCTTTTGTTGTGGTGAAATTCTACCATAGACAAAAGGTGTACCTTGCTATCTCAAAGTGGACTAAAAGTGAATTTATAACATCTTAGGCTCCTTTGTAAGCTCATTTCCTTCTGTGCTCCACTAAATATTTGTGTTCCATGGCTTCATTATTATCTTCCTTTGTGAAAATATCTCTACACATGCACACATCTCTAAGCAACATTTAACCTATTTTCACATTTTGTTAATGATATGATACTACAAAAATCCTTCCAAAATATGTTTTCCTTTAATATTAGATTTTTGAAATTTATCCACTTTGATACACATGATGTAATATCCACATTTTAATTTTTGTATCATATTTCATTGCAGAAAAACAAGAAAATAAAATTATCATTGTATTGTTAATGGACATTTAGTCTGATTCCAAGATTTAACTGTTGAATATAATGCTGTTATGAACATTCTTGAACATTTTACCTTATGCATGTGTGACAGCTTCTCTGGGATATATACCTAAATGGATTTTATGGGCAGAAAGGAATATTATTGTTCACTTTTGTTTTCCATGCCACTTTATTTTACATGGAATATGCTAATTTATATTCCCACCAGCCTTATCTACAACTTTCTATGGCTCAACGTAATTGGCAGGCACTTGGTATCATTAACATCCATTTTTTGCCAATCTAAACAATGCGAGACGATGTTTCATTATAGTTTTAATTAAAATTTCCATAATTACTTGTGATTCTAAAACATTGTCATGTTTTTATTGGTTATTTGTGGTTTGTTTACGGTGAATTGTCCACACATATCTTTTGCCTAATTTCCTATTATGATTTTTTTGCTGTTTAATTATTGTAAGCATCCTTACATATTTTAAACATTAATTTGTTGACAGTTATATACATTGAGAAAACCACAATTACGTGACTTTTATTTTCATTTTGTTTTTGCTAATTTTAATGCACTTAAATTTATCATCCATTTCCTTTATGTTGTTATATCTCTATATCTATCTATCTACCTATTATCTATCTATCTATCTATCTATCTATCTATCTATCTATCATTATCTATCCTCCTACAGTTTACATCTTTACAAGCCTTTTTTCCCCAAACAAAATTTTCATTCACATAGAAATAATTTTTGAGTATGAATTCAACATTTTTTCCAATGTAGATATTTTATTTCCTGACACAACTTACTGAATAGTCCACTTTATTCTTCACTAACTTTTAAAACATTTTATTTTGAAAAATATGAAATCTACTGAAAATTTGAAAGAACAGTACAATAATTATCCAGATATATCTTTTATCCAGATGCATTAATTGCTATTATTTTACAGCACTTTCTTTGTGTGAATTTTAATATATATTTGAATATATATACTTACAGATATTATACATTATACATATATAATTAGTGGGGTGTGTGTGTGTGTGTGTGTGTGTGTGTGTGTGTATGTGTGTGTGTGATAGGGGAGAGGTATTTGGTAATATCTCCAAAACAGTATGCCTACATAGAACATTTTTTCTTATTTAAAATTTGTCACTGACATTTAAGTAGGCTGTTAACTGAATTAGCCAAAGAAACTGGAGACTTTAAAAATTAGTTCACCTTCATCCATTAATTCATTCAGATTTGTACATTTATTTTTTGTTGAAACTTAACGTACAGTAAGAATCACCAATCTAGTGTACTTTTTTTTTTTTAAGAGATTGAGAAAATGAGGCCTCAGAATTATTTAGTGATTTGTCTAAGGTCAAACTGCTGGTAAGTGGTGGAGTTGGAATTCTGACTGCAAAGACCATACTCTTTGCATGAAATGGAAATGAGGAAGACTTGATTCTTGTTTCAATTGAGGAGGGAAAGTGAAGTTAATTTTTTTCAGAAAATAATGATAGGAGCTATAACAAAAATTCAAGGTTTCTATAAACAATTGATGCTGCCTATTGGATAAAGAATATCTCACTGGAGGAGATGATAAATAAGCAGATATGCAAGGAGGATAAGATTGGGGCAGCTGGAGATGGCAGAAAGACTTTTGGGAATGGGAGCCACATACAGCGAGGGGTGTTGCAGAGAACATAGAGGTGTGGAGAAAGGGAGGTACATACTGAGAAAGACTATTGTTCAAATTGATGGTCCTTGACAAAGATAGTGCTAATTGTGTGTAGGTGGGAAGTAGAGTAGCTAAAAACTTAAATTGGAAACTTTAAGATCCAAGAGATAATTCCTACAATGCATGGAAAAGTGTAAACAAAAAAATTAAGAGTACCTCAAAGACCAATCCAGGGGATCCCTGCAATATTTACTGTGAGCAGAGCTAACTCTGGGGATAGAATGTATAGCTTCAGTGCTCTGTTACCTAGTCAGAATTAAGGACGAGTTTACATTGGATAGCCCAAAGGTGCAGTGCCCACCACTCCACATTTACAAGGAAGTTCACCTACATTCCCTGGGGAGTCATTTCCTGATCTTGTTCCACGATTTGGTTTTATTTTACAATCAATGCCATTTGAGATATCTGTTTTTTTTCTCCTCTTTTCCCCCAATCTGTCCTTTATCCTGAGAACTAAATGACTTACAGTTTATATATATTACAAAACAGTAGTGACCCTTGATAGAATATGGAATATATTATAACATATTCCTAGGAACCCTGTAGCTAAGCACAAACTTAGGATAATGTTTAATTTCCATTTCAAACCTCTAGGTGTTGGGCTGCCAGTTCGAGAGAGATGACATTATTTTGTGGAAGGTAGATGAGCACAAAACTATTTAGACTGAATGTGACTACTGGAGTTTCCACTTTAATGTTCTGGAGGACTTTGAAGGTAACTGTTTGGAATTTACCCCATGTAGTAACTGTTCTACAGTAGTCATGACAATTCAAACTTCATACCTGTAATTGGCTAAATAATAGAAATATGACTCAATTTTAGCCAAAACTATGCTGTAAAGTCTCTATAAATGGTTTTTTTACTTCTTAAAACATCAGAGATCAACTCCTTTATTTACTCTGGTAGTTATTGTGTCAGAAAGTGATGCCTAAAACGGTGGCAAAATATTGCTGCTATCTTTCTGATATTTCCCAACGATGTCAAATTAGAAGTAGGAAAAACATAAAATTCTCAAGATCATGCTCAGAAACTCAGTCAACCATGGAGACTAACCATTTCACAGACTTCTATTTTCAGTGATCTATATTCTTTTCTGTAAATTTGAGTTTCCATCTCATATAATTTCTGTTCAGACTATAAGACATTTTGTTAATTCTTATATTAACAAAATTGTTCAGCTTTCGTTTTTTTAAAAATGTCATTTAAATCTTGCCTTTCAAAAATATTTTCAGGATTTCCAGTCAAGATGGTGGAGCAGATAAATACTGTGCTTGCCTCCTCTCACGACCACATCAAAATTACAACTAAGCTAAGAACAACCATTATTTAGAATTGCCTGAAGTTTAGCTGAATAAAAGTCCTACAACTAAAGACATGCAGAAGAAACCATACTGAGACTGGTAGGAGATGTGAAGACACAAAACGGGCTAGTCTCAATTCATGTGAGGCAGTTAAAAACTGGGAGAAATATCTTGGCTATGGAGGTGTTCTCAAAGGAGTGAGGGGTCCCAGCCCCCCAGCAGGCTCCCCAGCTTAGAGAACCAGTGCCAGAAATAAAAGGCCTCACAAATTTCTGTCTGTTAAAATCAGCAGAGATTGTGGCTGAAAGATAAAGAGCTCCTAGAGTCCCAGACATTCCTCTTAAAGCTCTCTCCCAGTCAGAAGTGCTAGCAGAAGCCATTGTTCCTTTGTTGAGCCCTCCTCCTAGCCAGCATGCAGATACAGTTAGCCACCATATATGAGTAACAACTTAGTTAACACCCTTTACCCTGCCCTGGTGAGTCCCCAAAACCCTGCCTCTCCCAACTTGCAGGCCCACCCAGCACTCTTACAATTTCTTTTCCATACAAATGGCCTATCCTGGTGCATGCTGCAAACTTTCCAAAGATCTCTCAAAGGTTCATTAATCCCAAATAAGCAGCATCTGTCCCGTCATGCCTCATACTCTTGAAAAGTAGCTCCAAGCCTGGCACTCAAATGACAGGCAGCCTTGGTTTGTGGCTTTGCCTCTCCCAGGCACCTCCAAGCCCAGAACAAGTAGCAACCATCTGAAAATCATTTTGTAGCTCATACAAATTGGCCCCAGGCAGGGCACAAGCAGTGACTGACCTTGGCTTAAAACAGAGCCCCTCACAAGAGGCCCAAGAACCAAGACAACTAGTAGCCAGCTTCAGACCACACAAGAGTATCACCCAAATACCTCTACAAATGACACACCCAAAGAGCAGTCTGGGCAGGCACCAGAACCCTGCTAAAGCAAATCCTGCTCCATAGGGTCAGCCCCTTTGCAGAAGCTTCTCCACTGTAGTCACCAGCCAGTCCTCACAAGCAACAGCCCTGAGAGTCAGTCACTCCCATTGACATACCAACAGTAACCAATGCTCAACTACAACAGGAGGGCACACACAAGGGATATACCTGGAGAACCCATCTCAGGTGACCAGGAGATTGCACCACTGGGACCCACAGGACATCTACTACATAAGGCCATTCTATTAAGACTAACTAATACGTAAAAATAGAGGGGTGGTCAAAATGGGATGACAAACATGTTCCAAATGAAAAAATAGAACAATGCTCCAGAAAAAGAATGAAACAAATGAAGATAAGCAATCTACCAGTTGCAGAATTTAAAACACTGATTATAAGGATGCTCAATAAAATTGGGGGAAAGTAGATGAACTCAGGGAGAACTTAACAAAGAGGTAGAAAACATAAAAATTGAGATAGAAAACACAAAAAAGAGAAAATTAGAAATAAATAATACAGTAACTGAAATGAAGAATATATTAGAGGGAATCTGTTGTGGATTAGATAAGCTGAGAATTGAATCAGCAATTTAGAAGATAAAGTAGCAGAAAACACCCAATCAAAACAGTGGCAACATCAACAAAAAGATTCCCCCCTCAAAATGAGGATAGTTTAAGGGGCCTCAGGGACAATATTGAGCATACCAACATTCTCATCCTAGAAATATGAGAAGAAGAAGGAGAAAGAGAAGAGAGAGAGTGAAAAATTGAAAACCTATTTGAAGAAATAATGGCCAGAATTGGCATGGTATAGTTAAAATGATGGAAAGAAAGGACCTACAGCTAAGATTACTCTACCCAGAAAAGCTATCATTAAAATCAAAGGACAGATAAAAAGCTTCCCAGACAAGGAAAAGCTAAGAGTTCATCGCCACCAAACCAATATTACACGAAATGTTAATGGGACTTCTTTAAGAAGAAGAAAAATAATAATAAAAAATATGAATAATAAAATTACAATAACTACAGAGCTATCGATAATTACTTTAAATATAAATGAATTAAATGCTCCAATCAAATAATAGGGTGGCTGAATGGAAAAGAGAACAAAACTCTTACATATTTTACCTACCAGAGACTCACTTCAGAGCAAATGCCACAACAGACCAAAAGTACAGGGTTGAAAAACAGTATTTCATGAAAATAGAAACAAGAACAGAAAGCTGGAGTAAAATATTTATACTAGACAAAATAAACTTCAAAACAAAAGTTATTACAAGAAACCAAGAAGAACCCAGTACCCCACTTCTGGGTAATTGTTCAAAGAAACCCAAAACATTAAGGGATGTTTATCCATCTATTCATTGCAGCATTATTTAAAATAGCCAAGATATGGAGGAAACCTGGGTGCCCATCAGTGGCTGAATAGATAAAGAAGAGGTGGTATATATATACAATGAAATATTATTCAGCCTTGAAAAAGAATAAAATCCTGTCATCTGCAACAAGATGGATGGATATTGTGCCAAGTGGAGTAAGTCAGACAGAGAAAAATAAATGTCATGTAATTTCAATTACATGTGGAATATCAAAAACAGGATAAACGAACAAATAAGAGAAACAGGCTCATCGGTACCAAAAACACTTTGATGGTTGCTGGCGGCGGGGGTGGGGGAGGCAGGAAAATGGGTAAAGGGGGAAGGGAATGAAGATGTACAAACTGGTAGTTATAAAATGTCATGGAGATATACAATATACAATGGGGAATACAGTCAATAGTATTGTAAAAACTATGTATGGTATCGAATGGATACTGGATTTATTGAGGTGATCACTTTGTAAGGTATGTCTATTCCCTGTGTTGCGCACCTGAAACTAATATAATATTGTATGCCAACTATAATTGAAAAAAAAAAAAAAAACATTGACAAAATATATCAAGGATATTTTAACTGTACATAAAATTCCTGTCAGTACTTTTCTTTTCCTTTCTTTTTTCTATTTTTTTTCTTTTTTTAACCTTTCAATTCTTATTTTTATTTTATTTTATATTTTTTAGGCAAGGCAAGCCTTGGTTGACCTCACAGATTGCAAGGACCTTGTCAGCTTACAATCCCTTATTTATTTTTTATTTTTTATGCCTACAGCACCTGGTCTTCTTAGGTGGTCTCCCATCCAAGTACTAACTAGGCCCAATCCTGCTTAGCTTCCGAGATAAGACCAGATGCATTACTTATATTTTTGATCAGATCATTTGCTTGTTTGTTTTGTGCAAAAGAGAATGGTTAGCACCATCCTGGGTCACCACCCACAAGAAGCTAGCACTTTATAAGGTGACAATTAAAAATGTCTGCAGACATTGATGAATATCCACTGTATGGAAGACTTACTCCTTTCTCTCCACTCCTATTCTGAACCACTGCTCTAGGACATGGTTCTTATTTCTAATATGTAGTGGTCTTTCTGCTATTTCAGCTAGATGTCACAAATGTGTTAAAATTAAATATAAAGTAGAGACAGTACATGAAAATTCCCTGAGCAGACAAAACTATTTAAGCCACACAAGCAAACGCATTTAATGGACATATGCAAAACTTGGGTTACTTCTTATAAATGTCTCTGATAATTGTGAAAGAAACAAATTAGTCTCCTAAAAATGGCATAACATAATCACTTTTAACCAGTCTTTGCCACATGGAGATTCCCATTGTGATGAGCAATCATTGTGAAGTTTAAACAACTTCTTCGTTTTCATTTTGTAAGCCATCCTGTAAAATCATGACCCTGAGCTTCATACCAGCTTTAAATTTGAAAACTTCAACTTCACAAATTATTCTTAAATGAACAATAAACTCTTACTAAATACTATTTATTGATTATGTGGTTTTAATTTTGCTATTTCTGGATATTTGACAAATGTTAATAGTTGTGACAATTCTGGGCGGGCTGGAACTCAAATTTTTCCATTTTTCTGTTCTTACCAATACAATTTTGCCAATGCAATGCAGTATTTCTATTCTGTTTTTAACCCAATTGTTGCCACTTCCTGGAAAGCCTCAGCTTATCTTACTCCCTGCATGTATAGCTCACCTCTCAGCCATAACACCTCAACAAACTCTTGGATATACCTCTCAAGACATCTCTTTTTATAATTCCTCCTCTCTCTGATATTCCAGTTCAGAAGTCTGATCATTGCCTCATCAGCTCAGTGAAATCATTGTGCTCTATTCAGACTAGTTTTCTGGGATGTGGTCAGAAAATTGACCATAGCCAAAAACCTGAGTACTTGTAAACTTCCCTTTCTCAGAATTGTAGTGTTATTTTGTCTGTTGACCTGAAAGTAATTTTATATATATTGTCCAGCTTAAAATTGTTTACAGCAAATAAGTTTGTAAATAGATATTGCATTATTTCTAGAAGCATAATTAGGTATTTATGTATATTAAATATTTGCTCACATTTTCTTCACAGAATTTTATTGAGTTTTTACGTTTTTAATTGTAAATTTAAAAAACAAAACAAAACAGATTAAAAGTCATCATAGTTGTATAATTTTAATCATCAGCAATTTGATTATTAGTGATTGTCCTTTCCTAGATCTTCTCTCTTTAATATAAGTAATTAGCTTCAAAGAAGGATTTGCATCTTTCCAATTATTTAAATCAAAGGCTCCTTTCTTTCCTTTAATTCTTTCCAGTTCTTGATGCCAAAAAACCCCCAAACTATTGGATAGTACAAGAACTTTCTTCTGTCATTTCTCATTTATCTATCCTATGGAAGAAGTAACAGGAAAAAAAGATTTCTTATTTTGCCCCACTATTTCTCCTTGAAAGGAAAACAAAAAATATTTATTGAATCCACTAAAATAAAACCTGAAATACATTTATTTTCACCATAAGACATTGTTTTTTCACTGTAGCCTCTAGTCAGAAGTGGAAAAAAATAATTACTTTTTTGAATTTTGTCCTGTTTCTACAAAAAACATCAATTGCTAATTAAATAATCTTTATTAAATTATTTCAGCAAAATTTCAGCTACAGTTTCTCATAGACCTTTGAATTTTACTATATTTCTTGCAATATATCTAAATGTCAGAATAAATTTTTGAAGAGCAAATAAGTTGATCTTATTATTAAAGTATTTAAATCAGTAATTACTGAAAGCCTGCTGCTTTATGCAAAGCACAGATTTGGTTTCTTAAAGGGTCCTTTAATCTAATGAGGAAAATCAAGACGTGAAAGTAAGTATTTTAGGAATAAATAGTGGAATATGTAGTGAAATAAAAAGTGTAAAGACAAAGTGTTGAGTGTGGAAGGAGTAGGGTAAAACTTGTAAATTGTGTGTTATGGCATGAGATCATTTTAAAATCTAGGTTAGAATAGATTTACTCAGGCTTAGTGGGCAAAATAGAATATTTCCTTGTGAGTGTTGGGGCAACATGAGGGACTCTATTTAAATGTTATATGAAATTTAAATTTCATCATCATTCCTGTTTCTCACAAATAATTTCCAGTCAACATATGATTGCTTCCTGGCAGTTTTAGTGGACAAAAAAGTGTTTCTAATCTGCAGGCATAGTTTTCAATCCCAGTTCTAATAAAAAATATTTGAGTGTGGACTCTTTATTATTTATAAAATGCTAAATGGTTGATATGAAAAATGCCTAAAATAACATGTAAAATACTCAGCACAATGTGGCATATAGTGACTATATATCAAATGAAGATTTTCTTCCTTTTTCTTAAATAAATTGACTTGTATACTCCACAGAAAATACAAAAATCCAAGCCATAGTTTGTTTATAAGTAGAAGTTATCCTTATAATTTCAGTTGTTTCTAAAAAAATGGCAGTTAAAAATAGACTACTTTATAAACATTTATCTCAATATCACCTATTTTATATCAAATACATCTGAGATTAAACCTTATGTGCCCAAAATAGTAATTCTTATTAAGTATTTATTCTATAAACCCATAAAAGAAAAATATAAAACATAAAGAAATGTAATATATTGAAAACAATCCAAACTCTATAAGCATTGATCTTAAATTACTTAGTTTCCTCCAAGTACCTCCTGACAAAATACTCATTAATTATAAAAAGAAAAAAATAATATATTTACAGTGCAGAAGCTTGGAAGATAATCAACATTAATATCACCAGAAATGGAACACATTGTCACTGGTGTCAATTCATAGAATGCAATATTTTGTTGTAAAGTATTTGAGGCTACAAAAATATCTTATTCTTCATTATATTCTGAATTAATTAATTAATGTCAATAGAGATTAATAAAATCTTCTTTTATTCTATAGTTTGTAATCTATTATTGTAGTTATATATTTTTTGATGCTTAGACTGTCTGTGTCTTGGCCAGTGAGAGAATCTTCAAGCTATTTCTAGGTCTTTTTGACTTAATTATTCTTGAAGCACTTTAATATTTTACAGCAAAACTAAATGTTCTAGGGTCCTTTGTAATTTTCCTGAGCCAGCTTTGGAATCGACCATTTTTTTCAAAGGAGTACTAGTTTATTTTATTTTATTTTTTTAAATAGAGATTAGTATATAAAGCAATCTTCTGATGTGTGCTCAGAGGCCAAAACTGGTGAATAAATACATACATATATATTTATTTCTCTACTGATTTATATTTATATTGAAAACCACCAATATCCCATGGCTTACTGGTCTTCTCTCTCTCTGTCTCTCAATTTGTGACTCCCTTCTCATATAGTAAGAAAAGTGGTTCCCATTATATACAATGCATTTCTTTATTTCAGTGGTCTTCCTGTACATATCAAAATCATCATCATTGTCTTACTATATAGATGTCCTTCTCCCTTTGGTTAGATTCTGAGACCCTGTACCAGGCTTCCATCTCATATGTGAGTGTCTTCCTTAGCTGTGATTTTCATCCTTCACCCTGTGCTGGGCAGCAGCTCATACATCACTTCAGGCCACTGCAACTCTGAAACCCCATGTTATACCATCCCTCCACTGCTTATCTTGCTTGGATTCTGATTCTCATTCTAGGCTACCCCCCAGTTTGGACTTCTTCCTCATTGGAGGCTGGCTTAAATTAACAGTCTGGACTACTGTGTTTGTTGTAAACCCAGATACATACAATGCTCAGTCCTGCTAAATCCTTTAAGACTACATTGTTCAGGAAGGGAAGGGGGGAAAAAATCAAATGATAAGGAAATAAAGGAGAAAAAAAAATAGAAAAAGGAAGAAAAAGAGTAAGTCTTAGTTCCTTTTTCATACCATTTATAAAATAAGAAATTTGCACTAACAGCCTATCATGTGTATTGACAACTTCCCATGTAGTAGACTTAGGGGAATTCAATTGCTTCTTTTACTTGCAGAACTTATAGTTAAATATATAACATGTATATTGGAAAAAAAAAAAAAAGCATTTTTTTAAATTTCTGGGGCAACTTTAAGTTATTGACTTTGAAACTATTATAGTTCATTGTGTGTGTGTGTGTGCACGCATGTGTGCGTGTGTATATGTGTGTGTGAGTTAAATAATATGAAGAGCTAGAATATAAAATTCTATTTAACTACATGGGATTTATTATTTATACATAAAAGACTGTATATTATTAACACACACACTATATGATATGCTTATTATATGCTGCACACTTGTAGATTCTTTAAATATGTTAACTTGTTTAATATTTACAATGAACTCATGTGTAACATTGCATTTGTATATTCTTCTATGATAAAGAAATGGATGCAAATTCAATTTAAGTGAAGACTTCCACTTTTGGGAAGAGGTAGGCCCATTTCCCCTATTCCTATAATTTTGTACAACTAAAACTCATAGCCATTATTTATAATACAAACCTAAGACACCAAAGGTGAAGAGAATGAGGCAGACTGACTTGGGACTTTGGGATCTGATGAATGACACAGTGCTGAGTTCCCCAGATTTTCTTTTTGCTTCATATATTTCAGACATTGAGTCAAAGAAGACAGCAATCTGGAAATGTCAAAAAGAACAGGAAAAAAAAAAAAAAAACCTTCCCATAAGTCAGTTATCTCTAATCAAAGGGCCAGAAAACTTACAAACAATAACAGCTGTACTCCATTCAAACACCATAGGAGAAAACAAACAAATGTGGCCCCACCCACCCGCCCACAGACAAGTAAAGGTTTGGTGGTAAGCCTAGAATTTCACCTTTTCAAAGCTGTAATGACACACTCATGATTCAAAATGTATCGTGGACCTACATGTAAGTAATTAAACTTTTGAAAAAAATATAGAGAAGAGCTTTAAGATCTGGGAATAGTCAAAAAGTTCTTAAATTTGATAACAAAAGAATAACCCATAACAGAAAAAATTAATAAATTAGAGTTTATCAAATGAAAAACTTTTGCTTTGATAAACACCTTGTTAAAAGGATGAAAAGACAAGCTACACACTAGGATAAAATGTTTGCAAACAACGTATATCTGATAAAGGCCTAGTATTTAGAATATGTAAAAAACTCTAAACTCAACCAGAAAACAAAAAGTTGAATTAGAAAATGGGCATATCACTAAACACTTACTAGAAAGAGAAAAAATAGTGATAAAACAAAATGTTGGTTAGATATAAAGAAACTGGATCACTTATGCATCGCCAGTTGGAATGTAAAATGACAATTCTAGATAACAAATTGCTAGTGTCTTAAAAAAATAAACAAACAAACAAAAAACTACACTTACTATGACATGCAAGGGAGTAATTGCACTCCTGAGTAATTTCCCAAAGAAATGAAAACTTACATTTAGACAAAAATCTGTACACAGTACTTATAGCAGCTTTATTTGTAATAACCACAAACTAGATAAAACCCAGATGTTTTTAAATTGGTGACTGATTAAACAAATTGTGGTACACCCATACCATAGAGTGCTATTCAGCAATAAACCATTATATTTAAGTTCTATTATACACACAGCATCTTGGATGACTCTCCAGATAATTATGCTGAGTGAAGAAAGCTAATCTCACAAGGTCCATATGGTATTATTCCAGATATATATAACAAAATCATAGAAATGACGTACAGATTAGTGGTTGCCAGGTGTCAGGGATAATGAGGGGAAAACTGGGAATGTGGTGAAATGGAATGGAAGTGGCTATAAAGGAGCAGCAAGAGTGGTTCTTGCGGTGATGAAAATGTTTTCTATCTTGACAGTATTAATGTCAATATCTTGGAAATAATATTATACTATGGTTTTGGAAAATATTACCATTGGGAGGAACTAGGTATACATGGAATCTGTTTATATTATTTCTTAAAACTGCTTGTGATTCCACAATTAATTCAGAGGAAAATGTTTGATAATAAAAATAATAAAGATTAAGTGAGTGGTAGAGTTTTACTACCAGTCTCTAGGTCCCACACATTTAACACCACACTGTAGTGACATGCAATGTTTGTCCTGACTTTGTATGGTTTTGGTTTTGTTTGTTTGTTTGTTTCTTTGTTTGTTTTAAATTTTATCATTAGTTTCAAGTATACAGTATATTAGTTAGATATTTATATAGTTTATAAAACAATCTCACTGATTGCTCTTTCTCTCCTCTGGCTCTCCACCTAGTCATTACATTAATGCTAATTGCATTCCCTATGCTGTGCTCCCCATCTCCATGACCAAAGTGTTTTGTCTTATTATATTAATTTTCTGATAGTATGATGATAGTTTCTAGCTTTTTTTTCTAAATATTCCTTGCAGTTAAGTTAAAAAGAACACAACTACAAAACTTTATGATTTAATGTGTATGTATTCTTGGCATTTTATAGGAAAAGGAGGTATTTTACCAAAGAGTTAATGGAGGTTAAATGGATAGGGGATGATGGGTGGCTCCTGTTTGCTTCTGTTTGAAACTGTTTATGCTAATCACTTTTTTAAAAGACTCATTTCATACCAATGCTATTTTCAAACAAGAAAAATATTTTAGAATGTACTTGGATTACTAATTCTATTTACTAGAAAATTTCTCAAAATGAAAAAGAAAAATCATATCTTAGAAACTTAGTAGTTTGTTCTGAAAAGAATAAAGACATAGAAATCAACATGTGAGTCTTTTTCAAGTTCCAAATGAAGGAAATGAGGTGCCACTACAGGATAATATGTCTTTTACAATGATCCCATCTAAATTGTCAGGCAAGAGCAACTGGATCTTTTCTCCTTGTTTTCACTGGGCAGGAGGTACTTCGAAATTACCAAAGAGCATAAGGAAAAGTTTTAGAAATAATATCGTTAGAAAATGATAAATTAATGTGTATTAGTCAGGGTTCTCCAGAGAAACAAAATCAATAGAATGTGTGTGTGTGTGTGTGTGTGTGTGTGTGTGTGTGTGTGTGTGTGTGTACAGATACATAATCATGTGATTATGGGGTCTGAGAAAGCCAAAATCTGTTGAGCTGGCTAGCAAGCAGAAGACATGAGGAAGAGCTAATTTTGCAATTCAAGTTCAAAGGCCCACTGTTGTAGAATTCAGGAAGAGTTCATGCTGCAGATGAAGTCAGAAGACAGTCTACAAGAGAATTTTCTCTTACTCAGGATAGGCCAAGAATTTTGTTCTTTTCAGGCTTTCAATTGATTGGATAAGGTCTACCCACAGGTAATCGCTTTATTCAAAGTTCACAAACTTAAATGTAAACTTTATCATAGAAACAAATACCTAGGCACTATGATTCCAAACAAGTGACACATAAAATTAACCATTGCACAGAGCAATTGCTTTAAATTAGAAGATATTAATACTCAAAAAATAAAAAACTGCAGGAATTTTCACTTTAGTTGACATAGTGAAAAGATTAAATGATTAAGTAAAAAGAATCTCTAGGAATTCAGTGTCTTCTTAATTGAAGATATACCACAGTTAATAAAAAATACACTCTAGTCTATGAAACAGAAAATTCTCATTTTTTTCCATCAAGTTTAATTTTATGCAAAAATATTATTAGAAAACTTATAAAGCTCTTTCTATGTAACAAGCATCTCCTAGATGTTTTACATATATTATCTGCTTGACTTACTATAATACATTAGGAGGTGAGATTTCTTATTATTTGTTTGTTAAAGGTGAAGTAACTATTGCACAGGTAGGTTACAAAATTTGCCTATGTTCATAAATTTTATAAATCTCAGATTTGAATTAAACCCAGGCCATCTCGTTTTAGAGTCTGTGTTCTTTACCACTGTCTTCTAATGCCCTTTATTATTGTAAAAGAAATTTTCACGTTAAGTTCAAATCAATGTTTTATTATTAAGAGTACTAACATGCTCTACTATATGGGAGAAGCACTTGTGGAATGAATCAGAATGACTGTCTCTGATTCTATTTTCTAATATGTCAAATAAGAATAATTCCTTTTTTGGGTTCTGAGAATTAAAGATAAAATAGCCATCAAAATATTTGGCACACAATAGTACAAAATAATTTATTTTTCTTTTTTTTCTCCCCATCTGCTTTACTCATGACTATTGAGACCTCCTACCTAATCTTCCTATAAGTGTTCTCAAGTGTTCTGAAAAAAGAGTATATGTTCGTTATGTTAGAATTTCAAAATGAAATACTAGAGAACGTTTTGGCCAGGAACTACCTGACATAGGGGCCACGTATTATTGGACGAATACAACTCAGGTTAAGATAGCATTAAAAATATTAATGCTATAAACAAAAATTAAGTTATTTTGTATCTACAGATTTCTTATATCCTATGAGTAATATAATATCGCAGGTCTTTGCCTACAGCTAAATTAAAATAGAATTTACTTTTTAACATGATGAAGACTTTAACACAAAAGACTGTTTCAAATTATAATGATGTGTTTATTACATTTCAAAGAATTTTTAATTTTATCAAGGCAAAGCCATCACACACACAGACACACACTTATAGCATATATACACATATACTATATTTTGTAGGTAGATAGATTATTGTCTCTACACTAGTACATAAGAGTAAGATTATTAATTCCTTGAAAGTTTGAAGCCACTTTCTTACAAAAATTTGGCATGTCTGGAGCCATTTTTATCTAAAACTGTTTCTCAATATTTTTCCTGACTGTGATTTATTTTTTCTTCTAAATATTAAGCAATTTTGCAATTTATTTTTAATAAAAATGTTATTTATTTCCACCAGATTTTTCATAGTATCTAACATAGTTTTATATAATTATTAATTCATAAAAATTTAATTTCTTTTCTTAACAAGTAGCCTCATTTTTTAACCTTTAATTTTATTAGCAAAACAAAAATAAATAAATTTAATGTTGGCTAAAATTGTTAAACGCAAGTACTTGTACTATAAACAAAAGTATCTTGTGTAAAATAAATTTATTTTTAATTAGTCTATAACCTGAGACCAGCTTTTCCTTCAATTTAATTAAATTTGTTATGGATATATTTTCTTACAGTTTCTGTCTTGTGAATAAATAGTCTCCTATTTTATTATTCAGTTTGGAAATCTGAGTGGGTTTCTGGAAAGCAGTTATGTATCTATGCCTCTATCAGCCTCTTGTCCACAGTTTCTTTCATTGGTATCCTGTTCCGTATGTCTTTAACTCCTTTGTGCTTCCACCATCATTAATACAAACCTTTCTAAACAATTTATATTCTTTCTCAGTTAAAGATATTTTTGTTTTTATTTACTTGTTCTTTTTTATCTTTGTTTATTTGTTTCTTTCTTTCTTTCTTTCTTTCTTTCTTTTTTTCTACAAGGAACAAAGATTCACTCAAACCAGCCCAGACAAGTGGTTTTTATATGGGCACACCCTGTAGTCTCACAGAAACCAAAATACATCCAGGCCTCTTATGGAGTGCAAATGGGAATTTGAAAGCCATCAAGAATTTAAATTTCTATTTATTATGGGCCAGACTTCTCGCAGTTATTTTATTTCTGCTCCTTTTGGGTGTCTAAACTCTATATTTTTTCATCTCAAGTGCTCAGTAGCAACCGGCTCAGTCTCATGGTATCCAAATTATAAGTCTTGGAATATAATCTAATTGCCCTAACTTATATTTTTATCAGGACTTCAAAAGTTATAGGGAATGAAAGAGCCTACATTTCCTTCACATTTTACATTAAAAGAGTTGTTATGTCCTATATATATTGTATGAGCATCACTTAGATTTTTCCTCTTTTGTCACATTTATGTCATTTCTCCACTCTAGATACCTGTTGCTTCTAGCCCAACTATTACAATGCCTCCCACTTGATTTTTATACTTGTATCTTCTCACTGGACTTTGACCTACCTTCACATACTAGGGATGGCCCTGCACCTACCCTGGACCACAGGAAAGACAAACAAGTGTGTCCAAGAGAAAATTAAGCCTGAAACATCATTGGAGGGAACTGTAATACTTTGGACACTTCATGAGAAGGCAGAGTTCTTTGGAAAAGATGATAATGCTGGGGAAAGTAGAAGGCAGCAGGAAAAGATCAAATAAGAGATGGATTAACTCTATAAAATACAGCTTAGGAATGAGTGTATAGGAGCTGAATAGGACTGTTGAGGACAGGCTGTTGTTAACATCACTCATTTACAGTCACCAGGAGTCAGAGTCAACTCAATGGCGTATAACACACTCATACTTTGTCACTGCTTCACTGCATCCTCCAAAACATCATGAATAACTTTAAGCAATGAAGATTATGCATCTATAGGATATTGATAAAAATAGGTGGAAGAGCAAGAAAAATAATTGGAAAAATTACAGATCTTAGATACAGGTAGACCAGACCTAGAATCTTGATTCTTTTGTGAATTGTTTACTGCTGAGAATGTTGCTTAATTTCTAAAAGCTTTAGGCTCTTTATCTGAAAAAATAAATATTTGCAGCTGGAATATCAACACTGTCCAAGGAAGAGGCCAAGAAACCTGACAAGATTTCATGTTCCCTTATGAATATACAAAAGCCCAGAGACTAGTCTAACTCTTGGCCTGACAGCTAAGCAATTTAATTTGTCAGAACACTCAGCATGATTGCAATGTGATTCTTTCTGTAATATTGTTGGTGTTTTTTAATGTAATTACTATTTTACAAATAGTAGATCTATTTGTAATATTATTGCTTTTTTTACATAATTACTATTTTACAAATTTTCATAATATTTATTGAATATTCATGTAAGACCTAAGTACTAAATCAGACAAATACTGCTATAGATATTTACACTAAAATATTATATTTAGGAGTACCATAATGTCACTGAGATTAATTGTTCTGTTTATCATCTTGAAAAAATATTTTCAACTTGGAATGAGAACAGAGCTATCTTCAGAGTTTTTTTCTAGTATGGGTGTGTTTTGTGCTACTTGTAGATTCTGAACAATAATATGCTGTGGTTAGTCAAAACTGCAGAGGCTGTCATCAGTGGGAAAGGTGGTACAGAGGAAATTAACTTGAGGCAAGAAATAATAATGGCCTGAAACATATTTTTTTATTTTTATGTAGACAGTAATTTTCTGAGTCAATAATAGCATTTGTGACGCTATTCATTGGAGATTTGGTTTCAACAAAATTTCCAGTTACAGATGTCATTATTTTCTCTCAGAAGCCAGAGACAACATATTGCTGGATCATTGATTTGTCTCTCTCAGAATATCATACAAAATTTTATTTTTATTGAGGAAAAGGCAAAACAGAAAATCTAGAAACTAATGATTTCTGTGAAACTGAATATTGTTTAGTGCAAAACTTGGGTTTCAGATTCAAAACTTAATTTTACAGTAACTGAAAATTAACATCAAAATGTGTTTTCTCATGTAGAGTTTTATGTCCTGTGTGCTACAGATTACTGCTTTTACTTATGTTACAATTTTCATTTAGTTTGCAATTAAAGAATATTTACCAGTTTATAACCTAGAAAGTAATATTACCCAAAATTTATATTTAAAATGAGATAATTTAACACTTATACAGTGGAGATTTTTAGAAAGGTTTTATAAACAGATTTTGTCTTTAGTAGCAAATGTTTACTTATATGGCTATAAGAAAAAAGCTCCCCCACATTTTTCAGAACAGCCACTGTCTTTGACACTTCTCAATACCAGTCACATGTCTATGAGCTGTCATTTACAACTCAGCTGTCTGGCTGATTCTTGATCAGGCTTATGTTTTGAATACACAACTAAGCAATTAGGAAATCTACTTCATGCAAATTGGTCCTTTGGCCTTGGGTGGGATAAAACTGATATGACCCATGGTCTAGAACTGCTATTATCCAAGGCATGAAGAGATACTGACAAAATGGCTTCAGTTAATTTGCATACATATTTGGGATTCTGAAACTATGAATTGAGTCTATAAAGAGAAAATTCCTCATGTGCTTGAAAGTTGTTCTATAGAATAGAGAGAAAATTTGTAATATTCTAGTATTGAAAGGGAAGTATTACAAGACAGTATTTAGAAGTAAAATTGAAATGACTGTATTTCCCCATACATCAGGCTTCACATTAAAGCAAATGTCCAGTGGAGAGATAAATTATCTGGCATGTATCCATTAAAGTGAAATGAAAATCCAAGAGTGGAGAAAGGAATGTCCATCATCCATACCTCTTTTGGGTTTTATTTTAGATACCATAAATGGTGTGAAAAGAGCTGTCAAGATACAAATATGTGTATTGGTCTTACACCCCTGTTTGCCATAATTGGAAAAGTATAAAGTGTGAATAAAGATTGGCAATAACAGAAAAGTGCAATGGAAAAAAAACTATGAAACAGAAATTACAATATCAAAAAAGACTGAGTAAATCTTACTACAATACCAAAAGAAGGATTCAGGACAATTTCTCATGGTCTGGGTTTATTTAAACCCTATATAGTCAGTGAACAATTGGGCAAGTGAGAACAGCAGTAGATATAAAAAAATAGATAATTATAATAATAAAAACTTCACAATGGGCAACTAAAGGACTAAAATAGGCCTAGGGATTTAAAGAGATCTATTTAGTGACTAGTCCTCTTTTTAGCTATAAAACCTAGTCCATGAAGGACTAAAATATTTTACTTGGGCTGTTGAAGTTAGCCACAGAGAGGGTATAATCTTTCTGGGATTATTATTTGCCTGAATAATAAACTATTGTAAGTGATGCAAAAGTGAAACTTATAATATTGTTACTTTTTCTACATCCCCTATGATTTTATTGTGTACCTATAATTGGTGCTCATTTTTTTGTGTGTGTATCAGCTGAGTCTTAATGTATTATATCAATTCTCTCAGATTGGCAGTAATTTTGAATATTTAGACTAGATGGTGAGCCAAGCCACTATTTCTAGTTTCACACAAATTTAAGGTTCTACATTGCAAAATATAAGGAAGAATGTGTTTCACATTCATGGAGACTATTTTACACCAAATTTTCAAATTTAGAGTCAAATGACACTTTAGTAAGCATTTTGTTAACTTTTGCTTAACCAATTTTTTTTCCTTCATTAATTTTATAAATGTTACTTTTGGAGTGTTATAGATTTTGAAGTCTTAGTTTAAAATCAGAGTTTCTTGAAACAAATACATATAAATATTTTCCTTTCTAAAAATATGAAAATAACATGTATAACAACAGTGCACACAGTTGTATAAGGTAGCATATCAAATAATTGTAAAGGCAATGCCTGTGTGACTCTCATGTAGATTGGGAAGAAACTTATCACCTGCACAGAAGTCCTTCATGTGTTTTTGGTTGATCACCCTGTCTACCATCAGGAGTAACTACAATGCTAAACTTTATGGTAATTAGCTTCAGACTTTTAAAAATATTTTTACCATACAGTATATCCCAAAATGATCCTACTAGTAACACATATGCTGATTTGGGTGGTAATCACTTCTTTGTTTTTATTCGTTTTCACCACATGTTGTCAATTGAATGTTTTTGTTTCTCCCCCTACCCCCATTCATATATTGAAATCCCAATTCCTAATGTAATGTTACTAGGAGGTACAGATTTTAGTAGGTAATTAGGTCATGAAGACAGAGTCCTCCTGAACAAGATTAGTGCCCTTATTAAAAAGACCCCAGGGATTTCAGGTCAAGATGGAAGAATGGTATGCTTGCCTCCTCTCATGTCCACATCAAAATTAAAATTTAACTACAGAACAGTTATTACTGAAGATAGCCTAAAGACTACCTGAACAGAAATCCTACAAAGGAAATACAGAAGAAGCCACTTTGAAACTGTTAGGAGAGATGGAGATGTGGAACAAGCTGTTGCCACACCCACTTGTGGTGGTTAAAAATCAGGAGAGATCTCACAGCTGTGAAGCTCCCTTCTGAAGAGCAAGGGGTCCCAGCTCCCAGGGTTCCAGTGCTGGGAAGAGAAGTCTCCACAACTTCTAACTGAAAAACAGCGGAGATTGTGGCTGAGTGAGATGGAGGGCTGTTGGAGTCCCAGGAATTCCTCTTAAAATGCCTGCACACAAACTTATTTGCTAACAGATTCACTCACTCTGAGCTTTAGTGCTAGGGCAGCAGCTCAAAAGGTGCCAGGGACATACTGAGAGGAACTGAATTATCTGGACTCATGGTGAGGCTGGAGTAGCAGCTTTCTCTCAGACAGAAGTGCTGACAAAATCCATTGTTCCTTTGCTGAGCCCTTTCCACACCCAGGCACAGGTAGCCACCATATCTGAGTTTCAATCAACCTGGCTAATATTGGTCATCCCTTTCTGGTGATTACCTAAAACCCTGCCCCACCCAACTTGCAGGCCCACCCTAGCCTCCTTCAGTGGATTGTCCATACAAATAGCCTGTCTTAGTTCATGCTATGAATTTTTCTAAAATCTATCAAGTATTCATAAAACCTAAAGAAGCAGTATGTGACCTCAGCATGCCCTCCCTGTACCTCTTGGTAGACAGCCCCAAGCATGGCACTACTAGCAGCCAGACTTGGTATACATCTTGGCCTCTCCATGCACCTCCAAACTAAGCATGGTGACAGCCATTTGTGGATTGTTTGCTGGCTTATGCCAAGCAGGACACAGGCTGTGGCTAAATAAGGCCTGTGATGGAGCCCTTCCTAGGAAGCCCCAGGGTCGGCATGCTCAGTGGCCAGCTTCCTCTGAGTCTGAGTATCACCCAGACTGCATCTGAGGATGAAACAACCAAAGAGCAGACTGGGCAGTCACCAGAACCCTGCTAAGGTGAATCCTGCTCTGTAGGGTCACCCCTGTACAACAGCTTTTCTACCGTAGTCACAATCCAGTCCTCACAACTAATCAGCCTGATAGTCGACTGCTCTCAGTGCAAACAGAAACCAAGGCTCATCTACAACAGGAGAGCACACACAACCTCACAATGAACACACTTGGAGCATCCACCTCAGGTGACAAGGGAGAGTGTGCCACTGGACCACACAGGACACCTACTACATAAACCTATTCTACTAAGACCAGGGAATATAGCACAACTATTTAATGCATAGAAACAGACACAAGGAGGCCTCCAAAAGGAGAAACATAGAAACATGTCCCAAATAAAAGAATAGAACATAGCTACAAAAAAAGAACTAAACAAAATAAAGGCAATAACTAAATTTAGAGTACAAAAACTGGTTATAAAAAGCTTAAATCATTCCAAGTTGTGTACCAGATTTTTCTACTATAAAGATAATATCTTTCACTCTCCATATTTTATTTTTTAAAGCAAATCAGTAAGTCTAACTACACTTATGAGAGAAGAAGTTAAACTCCACTTCTTGGAGGAATATCAAAGCATTTGTGGGCATAAGTTAAATCCACCACAATTAATAATAATGATGCTTTAAGGCTATAAGAATATTGATTCTTCTTAAAGTTTCATCCACTAATGTTAGCACTGATCAGTAGATTTTTGCATGCAACAATTATTACTGGTTTTCTAAAGATGATCTTTTATTTTATTTCTCCTACCTTTAGTCATTGGAATTATTGTGTAAAAATATTTCCCTTCTTTGTTTTTTAAATTTATTTAATCATTTATTTGTATCAACATCAGCTTAGCTATTTATTTTATCCTTTGGCTAATAACCCAATATTATCATTATTTATTTTGTTGCTGAAATGCTTTCACTTTGGTCATTGGAAGCTCTTTCAGGTGGCTCCTATGTCTCTTTGTCATGTTCTCTATTCTTCTTTCAGCCTTTCTTACTCTTTGATAATGCAAAATATTCCAGGATAGTCTTATGTTTTTTACTCCAGTCTCAGAATCAAACATTTCTCTAAGGAATTTTTGGTTCTCTTTATTGGCAAGTGATATTCAGAAACCCAAATCTTAGTACCTGATGTACTAATAAGTGTTTCTAAGACCTTTCAGTGGACAGAGATAGCAATATATGTATATGCACTAACCCATGTATACATGCATATTGATAATTGTTTCTGTGTCTGTATTAAGCTAAAAATGAGTTCGTATAGATGTTAGATAAGATCATTTTAAAGTGTTTTGGTAAAACAAAACTCAAACAGATTTAACAACCGGTTTTAATGTAAATAAGAATTAAAATAGAAAACATACATAAGATATCTCATCATTCACTGTTTACTGTTTCACTTATTAAATGCTTTAGCATGAAAAGAAATAAAGAAACACTATTAATAAATGTTTTTAAACAATAAATATTTTAAACAAAATTATAACCATAAATTTGAGTTGTGATATTAATAAATATAAATAAAAGGAAGTATTATAATTGGGTACTTCGTATGAAGAGGATATATTATTATTACATATGAATTTGCAACATCTCTTTCAACCATCATCTGTTAGTTGATCTTTCCTTAGTCAACCAACCTTAGCTTCTTTAGAGGTAAAACGAGCAAAAACAAATGTTGATTTCAATTAAAAACACAAGTGTTTGGTACATGAAATATGTACTGTTGCTCACGTATGTTTTTACGAACATCGTGACAGTTAACAGTTCGCAGAATATCTATATAGCAAACTGTATTTAATAACTCAGGTTGCTATAAAAGGTCTTCCTTTGAGGTGAAATGAAAATTATAAGCTACTGCTAACCTAAACTTAGATTTAATTGTATAATAATTTTAACAAAAAATTTAGAGGCATAACCCATATTTTTTTTATTCTAGGAATTCGATATAAGTTAAAATTTTGATAAAGAAAATGTTAATCTGAATGAGAATCACTTGTTAATTTTAAATTAAATTATGTTTATTATATTTTAGTTAGGAACTATGAAGCTTAGTATGTACAGAGAAAATCCATCATTTTCATAGTATGGTACAGTCAAATAGCTTTTCTTTTATAGTTAGAGAATATCTGAGTTAAAATATTAGTTTCAGAGCTTACTAACATCCAATACCAGTTTCTATATCTGGTCAATTATATATCCATTAAATTGGAAATATGATAAGAAAATTTAGATTAACACATTACTTCATTCATTCTCTAAACTATTCTCTGCTTAAATGCACAAATAAGCACCAGTTACATAATTAAAAAGAGAAGAGAAAGAAAGACATTTTTAAAAAAATAAGAGATTTTGCAAAGGTTCTGAGGTGAAAAGAACAAAGATGAGCGGAAGGTGGGAGGTGACTAACATGGAGTGGTAATCATAGCTTCATATACCAGATTTTGATCTGGGTTAGAAAGCTTAGCCCTCAGCTGTGACTAAATTAATTGTAAGAAACTGAACAAAGGCAGAGATACTTCCATATTAGCACTGAGTTGAGGAGGGTCACCTTCCAGACTCTTTTGGAACTCATGAACATTTTTTAAATTTCTATTTTTTTAATTAATATACAGTAAAATGAACTTCCTTTTGGTGTACAGTTCTACCAGATTTGAAACATGTATAGATTTGTGCAAGCACCATCATAATCAAGATATATAATAGTTTTATCTAACCCATTAAAAAGATCTCCCTTGTGCTATCTGCCCATTTGTACTCACATGTTCCCTTCTAATCTCTGGCAACCACTGATCATTCTTAAACCCCATCAATGTGTCTTTTCTACCATGTCATTTAAAATGAACCTTGATTACAAATAGCCATTGAGATTGACTTTTTTCATTTATCAAGTGCGTTTATGATTTATCCATGTTATTGCATTAATCAAGAGCTTTTTTTTTTTCCTTTTTTTTGCTGAATAGCGTTCCACTGTATGGATGCATCATAGTTTTGTTTATTGTTTCACTCAGCAGAGGACATTTGAGTTGTTTCCAATTTGAGGTTATTATAGATAAAGCTGCAATTTACATTTGTGTAAGGTTTGTGTGTAAAGTTGAGTTTTTATATCCCTTGGGTAAATACCCAAGAATAATATTTTCTGTGGCATAGACTAAGTGAATATTTAACCTTCCAAGATCCTGCCACACTCTTTTGTAGAGATACTATACCATTTTCTGTTTCCACTACAAATCTGAAATCAAGTTGCTCTGTTTTTGTCAGGACTTAATACTTTAAGTTTTATTATTTTTATTGTTTTTGTTTTAATTTTAACTATTTAAATAGGCAAGTTTTAGTATATTATCATGATTTTAATGTTTAATTTCCTAATATATAGTGATGTTAAGCAATTTTCACATCATCGTGACTACAGCAGTCACAGGTGGCTAGAATGAGAGAGAACAACAACAAAATATTACCCACTGTCTCTGGCTATTAGAAGTTTCCTTTCCTTCTAATTAGATCAGAAAATGAGCACTTTTCTTGGAGTGTTTTCTTTCTGCACTCTTGATTTGGGGTTGTCATTGAATCTAGGCTAAATAATTCCAAAGGAAAAAAAATTAAAAAACAAAATGCCAATTTGCCATTGGTTCAGTGAAACTACAAAGTCTAGTTTTCTTCCATAATCAGCCCACCACTGTACTAAATATATGGGAAAGAAATTTTGTCTGATCATTGCACCAAGGAAAGTTGTGATTCATGCAAATAATTATAAATTCTTAATTTTATAGATACAGAAAGCTTTCTAAATGACCTATTTTTTTTAGTTTTAATTTGGTGTTAGAAAGCTTAGATGAAAAGAATTTGACCTTTTATGCATAATACATATATCATTCATAGTTGTGTTTCTGTCTCCTTTTTATCTCACAGTCTTATTTTTAACTTTTCTTCATCTCCTTTATTTAAACACTATTATGGCGTTATATTGTTGATATGTTATTTTAAGCTTCTTCAAACAAAGAAGAAAAAGATAAAGATTTTTTTTTTTCCTTACCATTTTGTGGTGACACAGAGACGTGCTGCTCATATTTCTCTGAAAGAACAGATTGGCTGGCTAGATATGAGCAATGTGATTAGCTGACAACTTCCACCTGTAAGCTTCTACCTTCACTTTTGAGCTAATTCCACTTACTTCTTAGGGCAATTCCCAATCAGGCAGTGGTACAAGGGCCTGGGCAGTTTTGTCAAGTAGGAAGAAAGTGTTGACAGAAAAGAAAATATATTTAGAACAGCTAATGTATCTAAAATTCCGGGGGAAGATAAAAGAAAACTTAAAGTGCAGTAATTAAAAATTATTTAGGAAAGTTTCCCTGAGTTGGAAAGACTAAAATTAAAAGAGCTCAGGATAAATTTATGAGAAGTAAAATAAAAAGCAAATACAAATAAAACACTAACCCTGGCATCTTCTGGTAAAATTACTGAAGTCTAATCATAAAGAGAAAAATATCTACACGTTTTCATGTAAAACAAACTATTGGTAGTAACAATATTCACAGATGACTGAGAGGAAGAGACTGCAACCAAATTATTCAATATCCTACAAAGGCATATACTGTCAAGAGGAAACAAAATATCCATGCAGACATGCAATAATTTAGAGATATCACAAAAACACTACATCTGAGGAAAACACTTGTAAAATAATTTCAATCATGTAACACATAAAATAAAAGAGAGTCCCCCAAATATGAGAAAAATAATAGGAAGAACTAATGGTTAACTGTAATAGAAACATGCTAAATAACATGTCTTGAAAGAGAAGAGTTATACTGAATGACATTTAGACTATCTAAAATGAATGAAACATTTTAGCAAAATCTGAGGTCTATGAGAAAGAAGGATGAAGAAAGTGTTTTCAAAATCTCATCAAAGATACTGAAGGAAAAGAAAGGTATACAAGAGACGAGAGAGGGAAATAAAATTATTGACAAAGTCAACTTATTGAAATGATGAAAATGCAGTAGAAAAGAGCAGGGAAAAAGAATAAAATCGTTAATGAAATTTAAAATACAATACAACATCCAATAAACAAGGTAAAGAATAGAAACGAAAGATAAAAAAGAGTAATGCGAGAAATAAAAGAGAAAAGCAAATGATGGAAAATCAAATGAATGCAAAGGCAGGCATAGTTTAAATAGTCATATCTAAAAACATTTTATATCTAAGGTTATATAAAATGTAGATAGATTTAATTTGTCTTCTTTAATGCAGTCTCAGATGGGGTTAACAAAACAAATCAATTAAATGCTGTTTTTGAAACAATGGCATGTTTTGATCAAGTGACAAAGTAACATAGAAAATAATTTATTATAGAAATATAGGCAAATGAGAACAAAATGTGCACAGAAATAGGAATATTCATATTAGATATATCAAAAATTGAGAATAAAGATCCAATGGAGCAACATTGAAAATATATAGCCATTATAAATATGACATTGGTTGATTCCATAGTAATAAATTAACATCATCATAGAGAAACAGAAGGGAAAGAAAAATTAGGAGAGAAGAAAGAAAGGATAGAAAGGAAAGAAGAAAATGAAAAAATAAGCTTTCTCAAATAATCAACATACATATATTATATAAATATTTACTAGTAAAAGCAAGTAAAATCTCTCAATTTTCTGCCACAAGGAAAACTTAGAATGTTTAGATTTTTTTAGGCTCTTTCTTTTTATTAAAATTTAATAAAGTTAGATATGATGAATTAAAAGGATGTTGAGAAACATGTTAACTACTTGGAATTTTGGAAAAAATACATCTTGATGACATTAGAATCAAAGAAAAAAATTAAAATTTTCAAAGAAGAAAAGTAACATTTTGAACTACCTAGAAAACAATGAAAAGGAATATATTTTTATTAATAAGTATGAAATGGAGTAAATGCTTTAGGATAGAAAGTTTATAGTGATCTATAAGTCACTAAAGAAGACAGACAAAAGCTTCAATGAATGTTGAATTATCTCTTGAGTTTAGATAACCAACAAAAACAGTAAAACAAAAATAAAAAATTTTAATCAATATTTTAAACTAAAAAATTGTAAGCTCTCAACAACTTATGAAACAAAAGAAATAAATATGTAAGTAATTTTAGAAAAAAACAAGTTAAGCCATTTTAAAAATAACACTGCATGTGATTTCATAGAACAAATGTATGATTGCCTAGAGACATGCAAAGCATCAAAACTGATGCAAGGTAAAAAGTTTAATTAATTGTACTTTAAAAAATTGAAAAAGTTAATTAATTTATATTGAAAAATGAGATCTAGTTGGATGATGCAGAATTTTATCTAACTTTTAAAAATGAGATAAGCTTGATATTAAAGTATAATAATCCATAGAAAAACATAAAATTTCAAATTTACTTTATAATGCTAAATTCCAATTATCCCCTTTCAAGAACATTGTTGACCACCTTCAAGTCAATAAATATCCCAGAAAAGTCAGGTTTTTGATGGTAGAAAAAAACTAACAATAGAATAAAGGCAAAAATAGACTTTCATTACAAAGTTTAAACACAAGCCTTAATAAAGTCAAGTTGATTACAAGTAATATGTACCAAGCATAGGAAAATTATATAATGTTCAACATAAACTAAACTAAAGGTGAAAAGAGCAGGAAATGCAGTAATTTAGAAATGATGAAAGAAAACGTCGTGACCTTTAAGATATAGCAATATAAACTATCAAAAATGATGCTCGGAGAAATAAAACAATGAAAAAATAAAATGCATGATTTAGTGAACTGTGGAACTCTATCAAACACCCTAGGAAAGGCATTTGGAGACCCAGAAGATTACATAAAAATATTTGAAAAAAATAATCAATGGAGGAATCTTTCTTATCTATTTTCCTTAGTAACTCTGGGCTTTACCACATGGCTAATAGTGTCTTGCTTGCTTGCCTTTTTTTGTTTATACCAACTTTAATTTGCAGCTTCAGTTTTTGTTTTTGTTTTGTTTTGTTTTGTTTTTTAAATTTTGACAAGGAGAGTGTTATATTCTCCATAGTCTACTTGGATTACAGGCCCCAGGCAAGAAGCCTCTTTTAGGAGAGTTTATTACCTTACCTTTCTGCTTTAGAGAATTTGCCATTATACTAAGTATATCTTTGTTTTTCTAACCTTACTGCTTAAAGGAGATAACACAGATATTATGTAGATTTCCTTTGTAAATACATATTATTTATAATTACATAGTCTTGGGGGAAGATGGCGGACTAGGTAAAAGCAGGGTCGTCTCCACCCAGGTTCGCACTAAATTACAACCAAATTATAAAATAATCATCGTGAATAATCACCTGAAATACAGCTGATCATAACACATATATCTGATAATATAAAGAAGGAGCCACATCGAAGCCAGTTGGAGGGGCAAAGTAGTGAATCGGGCTGGACCCACATCCGGGGGTGGTAGAGGAACACTGGGAGGGAGAGTGAGGCTGCAGAGGCTCTCCTGAAGGAGAGGAGGGTCCTGGTCTCATTTGGAGGCTCCCCAGCCCAGGGTACAAGCCCAGGGAAGAAGAGATTCCAATAACTCTGGCTGTAAGGGGCCAGAATTATAGCTGGCTCTGGAGTTGTGCAGTCTGTGCAGGCAACAGATCTTGGCTAGCACAGTGAGCACATTTTGGGGAAAACAGTCATGGACAGACCACTGCTGCCTGAACAAGCTACAATATCTCTTAAGGGGATTGCAAGGGTCTATACTGGCCTGATGGCCCTTGAATCCCTGAGCTCCTGCCCAATCCAGTACACAAAGTGTCTGTTGTACGTTAATAGACAGCTGCCCCTAACCTAGGGTAGCACATTCAGGTCAAAAATGGGCAATAGCTGACCTTGCTATGAGTGGAAACTTCTACAGGGAGCCACAGACAGCACTGGCATGTGACTTAACACTGCAGTGGAAAGGGAAAATTTACTCAATAGATTCAGGAAACTGCCAGAGGCCTTACCCAACACGCATATCACCCAGAGGCTCATCCAGTTTCAGAGACTTACGGGCAGCTGTTAGGCAGTATCAGGACTTGAGGAGCACTGGTCCCTCTGCTAAAATGCCATAGGTCAGGCATGGCGGATAACCAACCACTGTCTACAGTATTATCTCTTCCACTTACCTATAGATGCAGCATAGGCAACAACCATTTGTGATCCCTTTCTGATTCCCACCAGGTAGCTCTAAGCAATCAAAATCAGCAGCTGACCTTGGCCTATGGGGAAGCTTCACCCAAGGGGCTGCAAAACCAAATGCATCTGGAGGCTGGCACCAGACCGCAATGGAGAAACTCCTGATTAGTCCCATTAGTGGTACACACAAAGGGTGGTTGTAACATGTACACCAGACTCCTAGGGCAAATCTCACTCAGTGAAGTTAGCCCTTGAACAGCATCTCTTAACCTTTGGGTGCAGCCAGTTCCAACAAGTAATCAGCCTGAGCATTAATCCTATCCACTGATATACCAACAACAATAAAGGCTTGGCGAAAACAGAAGATCACACACAACCCACACAAAGATCACACACAGAGCTCCCAGCATAGGGAATCAGGAAGAGTGTGCCACTGGACCACACAGGACACCTTCTACATTAAGCCATCTGGCCAAGGCTGAGGGACAAAACAAATATTCCTGATATATAAAAACTAACACAGAGAGGCTAATAAAATGAGAAAGCAAAGAAATATGCCACAAAGGAAACAACGGGAGAAAACTCCAGAAAATAAGCTAAATGAAATGGAGGCAAGCAACCTACCAGAGACAGAGTTCAAAATAATGGTTATAAGGATGTTCAACAAACTTATGGAAAGAATGGATGAGCACAATGAGAACTTCAGCAGAGAAATAGTAAGCATAAAAAAGGACATAGAAACCACGAAAAAGAACCAGACAGAAAAGAGGAATACAGTAACTGAAATAAAGAATACACTAGAAGGATTCAACAATAGACTGGATAAAGCAGAAGATCGAATCAGAAAATTGGAAGACCAGGTAGCAGAATAAACCCAATCAGAACAACAAAAAGAAAAAAAAATAAAAATGACACTAGTTTAAGAGACCTCTGGGACAACAGGAAGCATCACAGTATCCAGATCATTGGAGTACCTGAAGGAAGAGAGAATGCAAAGGATTGAGAATCTACTTGAAGAAATAATGACAGAAAACTTCCCTAAACTGGCAAAGGAATTAGACATACAAGTTAAGAAAGTACAAAGAGTCTCAAACAAGAAGAATTCAAACAGGCCTACACCAAGACATATCATAATTAAAACGCCAAAGATCAAAGACAAAGAGAGAATTTTAAAATCAGCAAGAGAAAGGCAGCTAGTTACTTACAAGGGTACCCCATAAAAATGTCTGATGATTTTTCAATGGAAACTTTGCAGGCCAGAAGGGACTGGCAAGAAATATTCAAAGTTATGAAAAACAAGAATCTAATTTAACCACAAATACTCTACCCAGAAAGACTTTCAATTAAAAGTGAATGGTGAGATAAAGAGCTTCCCAGACAGGAATAAGCTTAAGGAATTCATTATCAACAAGCTAGTATTACAAGAAATGTTAAAGGAATTTCTGTAAAAAGAGAAGGGGTAAAAAAGAAAATAGAAATAACAAATATGAATAATAAAATGGCAATAACTATGTACCTATCAGTAATCCCTTTAAATGTAAATGGACTAAATGCTCCAATCAAAAGATATGGTTAGCCAAATGGATAAGAAAACAAGACCCATGCATATGTTGTCTACAATATCAAATGACATTCATAGACTGAAATTAAAGGGATGGAAAAAGATTTCATGTAAATGGAAATGAAAAAAAAAAGATGGAGTAGTGATACTTATATCAAATAAAATAGAGTTTAAAACAAAGGCTATAATAATAGACAAAAAATGATAAAAGGATCAATAAATCAAGAGGACATAACCCTAGTAAACATATATGTACCCAACATAGGAGCACCTGCATACATAAAGCAATTATTGACTGACATAAAAGGAGAGATCAATAGTAATATAATCATAGTAGGAGACTTTAACACTCCATTGACACCAATAGACAAATCTTACAGGCAAAGAATCAACTAGGAAACAATGGGCCTAAAAGACACACTAGACCAGATGGATTTAATAAATATTTTCAGATAATTTTACCTCAAAGCAGCAAAATATACATTATTTTCTATTGCACATGGAACATTTTCTAGAATAAACCACATGTTAGGACACAAAACAAGTCTTAATAAATTTAAGAAGATTGAAATCATATCAACCATCTTCTCTGATCACAATGGTATGAAACTAGAAATCAACTACAAGAAAAAAAATGGAAAATATAAAAACACATGGAGGCTAAATAACATGCTAGTAAACAATGAATAGGTTATTAATGAAATCAAAGAAGAAATCAAAAGATACCTAGAAAAAAATGAAAATGAAAACATATTGATTCAAAAATCTATGAGACACAGCAAAAGCAGTCTGAAGAGGGAAGTTCATAGCAATACAGGCCTTCTTCAAGAAACAAGGAAAAGCTCAAATAAACAATCTAACATTACACTTAAAAGAATTAGAAAAAGAACAGCAAGCAAAGCTCAAAGTGAATGGAAGGAAAGAAATAATGAAGATCAGAGCCAAAATAAATGAAATAGAGTCTAGAAAAACAATACAAAAGTTAAAGAAACCAAGAGCTGGTTCTTTGAAATGGTAAAGAAAATTGACAGATCCTTAGACAGACTCCAGGAAAAAAGAGAGAGGACTCAAATAAATAAATTCAGAAATAAAAGAGGAGAAATAAGTACGGACTCCACAGAAATAAAGGATCATAAGAAAATACTATGAGAAATTATATGCTAACACATTGGACAATCTGGAAGAAATGGACGCGTTCCTAAAACCATACAGTCTCCCAGGACCGAGTCAAGAAGAAACAGAAAATCTGAACCTACCGATTACCACTAATGATATAGAATAAGTAACCAAAAACCTCCCCAAAAACAAATGTTCTGGACCAGATGGCTTCCTAGGCAAATTTTACCAAACATTCAAAGAAGAATTATCACCTATTCTCAAACTATTCCAAAAATTTTAGAAAGAGGGAAGGCTCCCTAACTCCTTTTATGAGACCATCATTATCTTGATTCCAAAACCAGATAAAGACATTACAAAAAAAGAAAACTATAGGCCGATACCTCTTATGAACATTGATGTAAAAATCCTCAACAAAATGCTAGCAAACCGAATTCAGCAATACATTAAAAATATCATACACCATTATCAAGTTGGACTTACTCCTGGCAAGTAAGGTTGGTACAATATTTGCAAATCAATTAATGCAATACACCACATTAATAAAACAGAAAGATAAAAACCATATGATCATATCACTAGATGCAGAAAAAGCTTCAACAAAATCCAGCATTCATTTATGATAAAAACTCTCAGCAAAGTGAGAATAGAGGAAATATACTTCAACGTAATGAAGATCATATATGACAAACCTACAGCTAACATCATACTCAATGAGGAAAGGCTAAAAGTGTTTTCCTTAAGACCAGGAACAAGACAAGGATGCCCACTTTCACCACTCCTCTTCAACATTGTATTGGAAGTCTTAGTCACAGCAATAAGACAAGAAAGAGAAATAAAAGGCATCTGAATTGGAAAGGAAGAAGAATAGACTCAAAATGGATTAAAGACTTGAATGTAAGACCAGAAACCATAAAACATCTGTAAGAAAACATAGGCAGTAAATTCTCTGATATTTCTAATAATAATTTCTTTTCATATATTTCTTCCCAGGCAAGGGAAACAAAAGAAAAAATAAATAAATGGAACTACATCAAATTAAAAAGTTTTTGTACAGCAAAGGAAACCATCAACAAAACAAAAAGACAACCAACTAATTGGGAGAAGATATTCACTAAGGATACATCTGATAAGGGTTTAATTTCAAAAATATATAAAGAACTCATACAACTCAGCAAAACAACAATAACAATAACAACAACAACAGCAACAACAAACAACAACAACAATCCAGGCAGAAGACCTGAACAGATACTTCTCCAAAGAGGAAATACAGATAGCTAATAGGCATATGAAAAGATGCTCAAGGTCACTAATCATCAGAGAAATGCAAATTAAAACCACAATGAGATATCACCTCACAACTGTTAGAATGGCTATCATCACTAAATCAAAAAACAACAAGTGTTGGCGAGGATACGGAGGAAAGGGAACCCTTATACTTTGTTGGTGGGATTGCAGATTGGTACAGCCACTATAGAAAACAGACTGGAGGTTTCTCAAAAAATTAAAAATAGATATACCTTTTTACCCAGCAATTGCACTTCTGGGTATTTATCCAAAGAAAACCAAAACAATAGTTCATAAAGATCTGTGCACCCCATTATTCATGACAGCACAATTTACAATAGCCAAGATATGGAAGCAACCTAAATTCCCATCAACAGATGTTTGGATAAAAAAAAATTATGGTTCATATGTACAATGGAATATTACTTAGCCATTAAAAAAATGAAATTCTACCATTTGCAATGACATGGATGGACCTAGAGTTTATTATGCTGAGTCAGACAAGAGAAAGATAAATACTATATGATTTCACCTATATGTGGAATCTAAGGAACAAAAAGAACAAACTAATCAAAAACAGACTCACGGATATAGTGGACAATCTGGTGATGGCTAGAGGGGAAGGGGTTTGGGGACTGGGAGAATGGGGTGAAGGGTTAAAGAAGTACAAATTAGTAGTTGATAGATGATCATGAGGATGGGGAGCATGGCATAGGAAATGCAGTTAGCATTAATATATTGATTACATGGAAAATCAGAAGAGAGAAGGAGCAAGTAGGGGGATCATTTTATAAACTATATAAATGTCAAACCAATGTACTGTATACTTGAAACTAATTAAAATAAATAAATTTATGAAAAAATAATAATTACATAGTCTTCATAAGTACACAGGACTTGCCCAAGGTGCAGTAGGCTAGAGTTTACTAAAAGGAAACAAGTCAATAAAAAATGGGCACAGTGTAGAATACACAATTCACTAGAAAACGTCTCTGAATGATCATTAAAAGCATGAAAATGTTCTCCCCATCATTATTCATTAAGAAAATACAAATCAAAACCATGAAAGTCTGAAAAAAAGCCAAATGATAAAAGGTTGTGGACTAACTGGAGCTCATATTATTGGTAGCAGTGTAAAATGTTACAACTACTTTGGAAAAATGTTCATAGCAGCCTTATTCATAATGGCTCCAAACTGAAAACATTCCATACATCAATAGGAGAATGAGTGAAGATCTTTTGGTATATTAACAAAATAGAATCCTAAATAGAAATAAGAAACTACTGGTACATGCAACACTATAAATTAATCTCCAAATCCTTATGCTAATTGAAAAAAGCCTCAAACAAAAAAGGGATATTGTTTAATTCCATTTTTATGACATTAATGAATAAGCAAATCTTATCTATGGTGGAAAAAAAGTAGAATAGCTATGCTTCATGCATGGTGGCAGAAGGTTGTTGTAAAGGGCACTAAGGAAACTCCTGAGATGATAGTATTATTCTATATCTTGATAGCATTGTAGATTACATGGATGTATGCATTTGTTAAAACAGCAAAAACACACTTAGTATTATAGCATTTTTACTTAGAATAAAACAGTTCATATGACCAATTTTATTACTTTTTACTCTTAGAAGTTTATGAGATATACTAAGACTGTTTCTTCTAAGCTTTTCTAATTAGGAATCACTTAGCTTATTTATTAAAAATATGGATTTCTAGGTCTTTTTTCAGAACATTCTGATTCTAGAGATCTGGATTTCAATTTATCATTATTACAAGTGTCATAGATAATTATTTTAATTTGGTAAACTCTTTTTTAAGAAATATACATTTGTTTCCATTCTATAAGCCAAAATTTCAAGGCTCACTGACCTCTATCATTTGTAGCCACAGGAATATACTTTCACTATTTTCATTTCTTTTATCACTGATATTTAAAATCAATTTTCATAATAATGTTGATATTTGTAAAATATGTGACTTAGCATAGTCTTTCTTTCAAAGAACTAGTCCCTATTTATAGAAAATTATGATATTAGAAAATATATAAAAACTATAATTTTTAGGAATACTTTAAATATCCCCAGGAAGACTCATTTTCTGATATTACTATGTAATTAAAAGAATAATTTGATGTTATTAATTCCAGAGTTTGGTAAAAGCTGCTTAATAATTAGGCAGCCTTAATTCATCTGAACATTTCCTTAACCATAAAAGGAGATACTACTCTTTTTGTTTATTTGGCATTGAATGAGAAATTCTGTAAAAAGATCATTTTATAAACAATAAATGATTCACAAGTATTAGCTGGTGTTAGTAGTATAGATTCCAATATTTAAAAAATATATAAGTTTGAGTAATAATGCAATAGATTTCAACAGAATGCATTTAGAATATAAATATAGGAAGTAGATATGCTTAGTGAGAACACAGACTTGAAAATAAAGGTCTTACCTTTGCTATTTCTCTTCCACATGTGTATCAGTGTGCATTTATGTATGAGTGTGTGTGTGTGTGTGTGTAGATATTAATTAGTTCTTATAGTTTGTATTAGTTCTTTCTTGCAATTTACATGTGTTCATTCAAAAAAGGGAGGGAAAAGGGAATCCCTTTGTTAAAATTGTCCATACCATAATGTATATACTATGCTGTTTTTCACATTTACACTCAGGATTGTTCTAACATGTTTTGATTGAACTGGCCTCAACCTTAAGACTCCAAGTGCCCTGTAACTTTTCATCCAGACATATGAAAGCTGGAAGTTGTCAGGAACACCTAGATGTATACGTAGGTTTTTCTAAGTAATATCAAGTGTTCAGGTGAGAGCAGAGGTTAGCTTACTTATTATTGTACATCATATATACATAGAATAATCTTTTTGAATGAAAGACAGAATTGAACAAGCTATACTTGTTACTGGAAGGAATTTGCTGCTGCTATTAGAAAGAAGATAAATTTTTTGTGAATATAGTCATATTGAAACAATGACACACAGTGTTTCTGGAGCAAATAAAAATGTTTCCTTCATGTTTAGTTTCTGCTATTCTGATATTTATATGCATCATTTTTAATTTGACTTTAAAAAAATCTACAATAAAAAGTTATGATCCAAAAGGTAAAGCTTTCAATAAAACCACTTTTTTTTTGGTCGAAGATATCAAATAGCCAGTTGGATATTTTCTATTTTTACATCAATTAATCTATTTTTAAAAGCATTAGTTTTTGAGAAATTTAGATGGACTCATTCCAACACGTTAGTTGAAAAACATTTATTAATGAAGGGCAGATTACAAAGGAAATCGTTCTTTCTTAATTCAGTTTATTTGGTCTGTTACCAATGAATAATTACGTTGATGTTCTACATTGTGTTCTACAGAATAGGAATCACACATGCTTTTTGAAGGCAGTGGGATGCAATGAAATAAAAATTGGTTTTGAGGTGAAACAAATCTGCTGTATTAAAAATTTATTTTATGAAGATATTCATTTTTGAATTCTCGATACCTACTTATATATGAAATAGTTCTAAACATATATGAATATTTGAAATAAAATTCACTTTTAAAAATAATTTAGTAGCATGAATTGAAACAATGCCTTTTCAAAAAATTTAAAGAAGAAAAACAACAGAAGTGCAAAATTAAATTCATTTTTAATATTTGCCTTTACTTAATTCCTGAATTCCTCCATGCACTATTTGTTATTTTATTCCTCAGGTGACTCTGTATGCCTAGGAGTCTAATTAAACTAAGTGTTCTGTAATTATTAGTAGTCATTCATTATTCAAGAAATCTCCAGTTATTATTTTAACTTTCAAGGTTCCTATGTTCTTTTAAATTTCCACAAAAATAATCAGCTGAAGTGATATTACAAAAGCAGAAAATTATTTACTTTGAGTACTTTTGTGTGTGTATTGAAACCTGGAGATGTAATTATGTTGAGATTATTTAAGGATTTCTTAAAACTTCTATTCCTTGTTCCTTGTTTTAATTTGGCTTACAATCTTTCCGACTCTTCTGGCACACATTGATGTTATCTGGTCACATATGATATATTTTTTAAAATAAATGAAAGCTACTAATTTTACTATCTTTATGTTTTCTTTTTTTTTTTTTTTGTTAAATTCCACGATCAAGAAAATAAACTAGTAATAGTATTCTTAATAATTCTGACTTCAGAGTTTAGAGTATAGTTTGTAGAATTTTGAGATCTACTTCTCTTTTTAATTTTTTTTTAAATATTGCCTTCTTTTGTTGTCTTTGCATTAGCTATGTTGATTCTTCATAAGCATTTTTTTCCCTTCCACAAAATGATTCTGGAACAAATCAGAATGAACTCAACACTTACAGCAATGTTTTATGTTACTAAATGTCAAGTTTTTTAAAAATTTGTATTACATAATCTTGAGTTTTCTGTTTGTGAATTCTTTGCTTATTTTACTTTAAGAAGGGTGATTTTAACCGGAAACCAGTGCTAAACCCATCTCTTCTTAAAAGTTATTAGAACTATTGTTCCACACTTATTGTCTCTACTCTCAAATCTCCCAGTACTTTTGAAATTATTGCAATCAGATTCATGTTTCCAATAATATGCTGAAAACAATCAAGACAATGGCACTAGTGAATTCTATTTTGACAAATCCAACAATTACTTCCTTGTCCTAAAATTACTTGATCTCATAGCAACATTCTACACACTCAATATTCTAATCATTACCCTCTTTAATATAGTTGTGTGGAAGAAACTCTTAATTATTGTTATCTGTTTTTTCTTTTGTCTGCTGTAATCAAGTTTTAACTTGACGTATTGCCATTTCCTTAAAAACTATACTTCCAACTTCTGTAGCAACTAGGTAGGACCATCACACTAGGTACTTGCCTTTGGGATGTGTGCAGAAATTATGTGTGAAGAGGTGATGTGAGCCTTTTCTGGGTCACGGCCTTAAAATAAATAGGAATAAACTGCCTTTGCCATTTTCTTTTTTTACTCAAGCTAAGAGATGACTGGAACAGGAGTAGACTTATGGACCCAGAGTTGGAAGCCACATTGAGAATGATAAGCCTGCTCTACAAGCTTGGACTATGAATCCCTGGACTAATATATTAAAAAATTGATTTATATTTAATCCAATTAGTATTCAGATCTTATTTTACAATACCCTAAATTGTACTATAGTTAATGTAAAAATTTTGACTATACTGACAGGATAGCTTATTCTGCTGGTTTCCCTGCCACTTATTTGGTCACTCCTTCTATGATTGTTTTATACCCTCTTGCTTTTCTTTATTGTTAAAACATTTAGCTACCCAGGGTTTAGTTCCCACTCTTTTCTTTATATAATCTTTGGCCCCATGGTTTTAAATGCCACCTGTATGTCAGCAACTTCTGTGGAATATTTTCTTTTAAATTCCACTAAGTGATATTTTCACTTGGAAAACTACCAGGAATTTCAAATGTAACAGGTGCTAAAAAGGAATCTTGATTTTGTCCTGAGTTTTCTCTTCCATCTTCTCACCTTAGAAAATGGCAGTGCTCATCACTAACATGCTTAATATGTCAACCTTGCTCTTCTGTCTCTCACTTTAAACCTCATCAGGATGTTGGAGTTAATTTCTCTACAAAATACTTCATTAACACCTTAACCCCAGCTCAACTATTATATCATCAACAAAAGTCATTATCTTCTCTTATCTTGATCACTTGGTCTATTCTTTCCTTGCTATACTGTAAAATTTTCTCCATTCAGCAAATCTCAGGATAATTTTTACATGCCTATCAATCATTCTGCTCTCTTGTTTCAAATCTTCTGAAGACTTCTTAAAATGAAATCTAAATTTCTCAGTGTGTCCTTCTGGGTTGTACAAATGTTCCTGGTCTGTGACTTTATTTCTTCCCATTCACAGCCTTATCTTATTCTGTTAAATCTATATTGCCTTATAACCTGTTGCTCTGTTTTTATTATAGCTCTCATCACCAATAGATGTTGTGCTACCTGCCTGAATGTGTTATGTGTGTGTGTGTATGGATGTACATATAGGTGTGTCTCCCTACACTCAACTGTACTTTCTGGAAGGAAAAGGGTTTTTGTTTTTGTTTTTGTTTGTTTGTTTGTTTGTTTACTTGTTTATTATTGTATCCTGAGAGTCAAATACAGTGCCTGGAAAATAAGAACAATCACTGTGTTACATGACTATGTCAATGAACAAATAAAAAATAAATAAAATTTATCTGAGAAGCTAAAAGCTGGAACATATCCACGTAGAAGAATAGAATGACAAAAGCAAGAAGAGGCCTATGTGAAATACTAGAAGTGGATGACAGTATTGCACATCCAAGAAACTGTGAATATTTGAACACTGCTGAAAGCACATATTAAGTTAGAGAAATGAGAAAGTCTTTGATGATGAAGAGCCTGGTGATACACAATTAGATCATTAAATTTTATCATAGGAAAACTAGAAAGCCAAAATTTAATTTTAAAAATAATTTTTGAATTGAGCATCAATAATATTTAAGGCTTAATAATCAATAATATTTATATATATATATATATATTCCTCTTTTCCAGTTTTTTTATAGTCATTCAACTTAAATCATGGAACTTTTAGACTAATTTTCTTTGTATTTTATTTTTTTCTTCTGTTTTCACTTGATTGCTTTTAAGTTCTTCAGTATTTCCCTAATTCTTTCATCTCACTAATATACTACATTTTTTTATAATCATATTTTTAATTTCAAATAATTTTCTCCTTTAACAATGCTCCTCATGATATGTTGCTTCTAGTTTGTGACTATTATGAATAAAACTGCTGTGGACATTTTTACGTAAGGCTTATTGTGGACACTTAGTTTTATATCCCTTGATGAAATACCTAGGAATAGAATTGCTGGGTTGTAGAATACATGATGATCAATTTATAAGAAACTTCCATAGTATGTCAATGTAATTGTACAAGTTTATATTTACATAGCAATATGTAAAAATGTCAGCTGCTTCATATCATCACTATCTGTTGATGTTATTAATCTTTTTAATTTTAGCCATTTTTATGAGTATAAATTGGTATCTCATGGCAGTTTTAATTGGCATTTGCCTGATTATTATTTATTAATTATTTATTATTATTATTATTTTGAGCACTTTTGCATGTGTTTATTCATCATTTATATAATCTTCTTTTCTAAAGTATCTGTTCAATCCTTTGTCCATTTTACTCATCTGTCTATTATTGAGGTGTAGAAATTCTTTATGCTTAGGATAAGGTCATTTGCCATATATACATACACACACATATATACATACATATACATATACATATACATATATATATATGTTTTTTTTCCCTCCAGTGTGTGGCTAGGCAATCCACTTTTTTTGCTTCTACATGTGATGAATGTATGTTTTTAATTTTTGATGATATATTACTCAATATTTTTTTCTCTATGGTTATTGCTTTATGTGAACTATCCTAGACAGATAATGAAACTGTCTAAGTTTTCTCAAGACTTTATTTTTAAAACTATAATCATCTGATTAAAATTTTGGGGGTTGACTATACATGTGATTATTTGTCCCCACAACATTTACAGAGATTTTTATTTTTCATAGACTGCTTTGAGGATTATTAAAAACCAATTAACCATGTGAGACTATTTCAAAACTTGTTCTGCAACACTAACCTATTTGTCTGTCTTTATATCAATATCATACATTCACAATTACTCTTCTTTTAAAATTAATTGAGATATCAGGTAGCAAAAATATTATAACTTGTTTTTCTTTTTTCAATATTATTTGACTATTTTAGGTTCATAGTTTTGAAATCAGCTTAATTTTCTTATTGTACCTGTTGTAATTTCAATTGTAATTGCACCAATATTTTAATTTGGGAAGAGTTGATGTCATAATACTGAGCCTTCTAATCCGTAAACATAGTATTATTTATTTTTATTTAAGTTGTTTTAAAATTTTCCTTAGCATTTTGTTTCGTTTTCAGTGTGGAAATTCTTCACATTTTCACTTTCTGTTCCTTTTACATCCTTTGGTGGTTGCTTCAATTCCATTTTTTAAACAAAATTTACATGACACTTTTAAATTTATAACTATACAAATTTAAAGACCTCTCCCCAAAGTCTATATTCAGTTATGAAAATGTCTTGCAGATAACCTCTAAACATCTAAATCTCAATGTCTAAAATAAACTCCTATTTCTCTAAAATCTGCTCTTAAATAATAGTAACTTCAACTTTTCTGTTTTTCAGATTGATAATCTTAGAGTCATCCTTGTATGCCTTTCTTTCTCTCAAATTGAACATCAAATCTATTAAGAAAACCTTTTGTTTCCACCTTTAAAATGCATCCAGAATCTGAACACTTCTCACCAATGTATTATTACCCTGGACCAAACCACTATCTTTCTTTAATAGCCTCTTAACCTTTTTTCTATTGGCCCTGTAGCTTATTTTAGTTTATTTTCAAAAGAGCAGATATAGTAATCCTGTTAAAACACAGATTAGATTATATCATTTCTCTGCTCAAAACTCTGTAATGTCCTAATTTCTTTCAGGGTAAAAAAGTAAAAATCTTCACAAGCATCTATCAGACCCTATATGACCTGGCTCCATTGTTTCTAAGATTTCGTTTTCTATTACTCTATTTTTTATTCTGCTCCAGTCACCCCAGTCTTTATTCTTCTTCAAATACGCCAGGCACATTTTTGCTTGAGGGATTTTACTCCACCATTTTCTCTGCCTGGTATGTTCTTCCCCTACATATTTGTTTGGCTATATGCCTCACATTTTGCAAGTCTGTCTAAATATCATCTTTCCAAAGATTACCCTGACCATCCTATTTATTATGACACTCCAAGTATCTCTCATTTCTAGTACTCAGCATTCCTTATTTCTTTCATCTTTTTTCACCTTTTTTCTTTTCCAGTATTAATCACTAACATAACATAAAATTAATGCATTTGTAAAGCTTATTATTTATCATTTGAATATTAGCTGTTATTATCCCTTTATCTCAGTAAAATGAAAGTTCTTTGAGGACAGGCACATTTTTCTCTTTGTTTACCCATGCATCAAAAAAAAAAAAAAAAAATGCCTGGCACTAGTGAGTCCTCATGAAATATTGGTTGAATGAATAAATGGATAAATAAATGAGTAATATATTTATCTTTAATTGTGTATTTAATTGTGCTCATGTTTTTATGAGACTAATTCTTCTTAGACTAGCTATTTCCATAAGGTTCATATAGTATTGAGCCAAGGTCTTCTTCAAAGGGAGCAGGAATTATTTTTATAATAATATGTATATATTACCTATAATGTAAGTTAATTCCTGGCCCTTATGACTAAGAATATACTTACAATTTAGAAACCTTTTCTCTATTCCTCCCTAATTACTTGCTCCATCTTGCATCAATTGATTCTTTAAACAAATTGTAATTTACTCCCCCACACTCGTTCCAGACTACATCCAGAGATGCTCCATTTGCAGCCCACTGAATTTTATCTTATTTTCCAAACCGAGTATTGTTTTATTTCCTCAGATTATGCAAATTATTTGAGAAAAAAATGAAATTAATAACAGGAAGAGTTAACATTCAAAAGCAATAATTATAATAATGTCTAACATTCTAATAATCCTCACTAAGTGACTTGCATTGTTCTAAGAGATACATGTATATATACATAGATATGTAGTAACTCATTTAATTTTTTCAATGACACTATAAAATAAGTAATACATTTATGTCCATTTTCAATCAAAGCTATTAAGATAAAAATTAAAAAAATTTGCTGAAGTTTCAAAGCTTTTAAATGTCACAGATGGGATTTGCAATGATAACACAATGACTTCAAAGTCTATGTTCTTGAATGCAACACAGAGAAATGTCCTCTGTCTTTTTTTTATAAGATGCACATCTTTAAATGTTCCCTTTTTCAAAAGCAAAATCAAAACAAGGAAATTGATTTTATTCAGGTTATTGCAATACGGAGAGCACCCCAGATTTGAAGATGAGAGTGTGTTGACAGGATAATAGTGCCTTTTACTTTTATAAGAAATTGTAGATGTGTATAGATGATTTATAGTCAGGACTAATTTTGTAATCAGGGGATGTCTCAGTGAATCAGCAAAATGAGAAATATTTCTCTCTAGCTACTTTAGGGAGACAAACAGTTCAGCTTATTTTTTTTTGAGACCAAAAAAAAAGGAAGTTGGAGGGTATATGTCTGGCTTTGTTAAATTTAAGCAATAGGTCAAAGATCTGTGTTTAGCCTTTTCTTAGACAAGGATATCATTTGAGACTCTTATGGAAGTCATTAAAAAGAGACGAAAGCAAGTCTAAGTAAATCCTATGAGGAAAGATGGTTCTTCGTGGTAAGCCATTTTCTAGGAGACAGAATTGTTGAGGAGATTTGTTAACCATTGCTGTGTTTAGTGCTTAGATGAAGTTCAACAACTGTCATCTCCTAGGGCTTTCCATGTCTCTGTCATTTGGCCAGTTTTTCTTGTGTATTGTGGTTTGGAGTTACAAATGTCTTTTAATACTATTAAAACTTTCTGACATGAGAAGGCAGAAAATTTTTTCTTAATTGTGTTACTTAAAACTGGAAGGTCTAAAAATAAATACTAAGTCTAACAGCACAGAAGAAATACTTAGGACAATAAAAGCATTTCCATAGCACACGTGTTACTTATGTCTATGATTTTATACATTGTTTCCTTCTTTGGCACTCTCCTTTTTATTTCCTGGATACTTGCGTTTATCATTTTTCAAGGAGATATTTTATAATTAAACCAGTTTTAAGAATTTCACTTCATTCTCTAACAAAAATTTCTCTATGCAGACATCTTTACTATTCTGCTAAATTTTATAGAATCAGAACTAGTAAAATATTTCCAGATAATCCTAAGGGATTTTATTATTAGAGTGAAAGTTCTTTAAAGTATTACTAAAAAAGTTTGGTACTTACTTTTCAAAAACACGCAAAATAATTATAAGCTATATAATGAAAGGTAGGCCTATATGAATTGATTGGGGTTATTTAATTGATTATAATATGTAACATATTAAAAATATATCAGATATGGCATATTTACAAATGTTTTTCATTACTTAAAAAAAGTTTGGCTTTTTTATGAGATAGGTCATATATTGAAATTCATCACTTGTTTACCTCATTATCTATAAGCTGCTGAGGGCGCGGACAGCCTTATAGCCAAAGAAAGGAGGATGCAAAAGTAATAATAATAACCTTGTAAGAAAAATATGAATGTTCCTTGGATCATTTACTTTCCTAGAATGGAATGAAGATGTTTGAATTTTGCTAAAACCAATAATCATGGTATTAATGTTTTCATCAAAAGATATGTTATCATTAAAACAAATGTGATTCTATTTAAGCCTATATTTTATGTGAATAAGCATGAGAACGTTTATAATGTTATTAATCATTTATTCCAGCCCTAAAAGAAAGCTAAATTAAAGACAGTAATGAAACATTTAGATAGTGAAACAATATAAGAAAAATGATATTATGTAATTACATAAAAATGAGGTTTACATTTTCCTTCTTTAGGGGAATGGGATATAGCAGATGACCATAATTTATTTGAAACAATAAATGGTTTCCAATTAAAGTTACTCTCAAACATGAGTCTCAAATATTCAAAATGAATATTACCCAGAGAATGTGGGGAAATCACAATTATAATTGTCCCAGCCATTATTTGAAGAGTGCTTCCAAATTCAGTTCCTCAGATTTAATAGAAATAAAAAACAAATGGAGACATTACAGTGGAAAGAAAAAGAGATCATTAAACGGCAGAAAATCATAAAGAATTACATTTGCGTGACTTGGATGAAATAGGTAATGAAGGGGTTTAATAACATCGCGGTATGCAGTGATGTGAACGATCTGGTATACGAGTAGATGAACAATTGTTCCTCCCTTGTGCCAGAGCAGGACCAAAGAATTGAGAAAAACTGCAACAGAAATGATTTAGGCTAAAAATTAGAAAATGTAGGAAATATTATTCTACCATTGTCTTCAAGTTCATATCATTCTCCAGAGTTTCAAAGAAAAAACTGCATGGACTTTTTAAAGATGATATTTAATTAATTAGTCATTTAATATTTCTAAATCTAATTTTCTCATTTGTAAATGATAAGTAGTTATGAATGTTTTCCTAAATGTTTATTTATTTATTTTGATTAAATATAATAAGTGATTTTAATAATATTGGGTACTTGGTATGGGGGCCTTGGATAGAAATACAGTATAAGGTTGCAGTAATCCATTATGCAGTGACCTTTATTTTTCTAGATTTAAGACAAGCAACATTGGGCTGTCAAATGGAGAAAGAGTGGTAATAATCATTCCATTGTTAATTGTTACATATAATAAGTTTTACTCCTTGAAGTCTTTATTTTAATTAACATTGGGTTATATTAACTATTTCAACTGAGTGTTTATGGGGTCCCATTTTATCAAGCTAATTTGTAAATGTTCAAAGACTTAATTTAATTTTAATTCATTATTTAGTTTGTCAAAGCATTTATGACCAATATAAAATATTTTAAAATAATGTGGACTATGATTATGAGGAATTTAGGCAGAGTTATAATTAAAGAGAGACAATTTTTTTTCTTCCACTATATTTTTAGCTATCTTCTCAAGATCATAGGCAGAAAAATGTTTAAATTTAGTGGAATCCCCACATTTAATATACTTTGAGCCCTAGTATTAAGTTCATAAAGTTTTTATCAGTTGGTATATTTTAGCACATGTTAGTTAATTTAGAACCTAGGTTGTAAAAGTAAAATAGCAAATCAGTACTCTTTTTTTATCTTAGTATATGACTTTATATTATATATGTAGATACATACATAATTTTTCTATTATATTTATATTAAAATATATGTATATCATAATTTATTTAATTACTTTTTATTTTCTCCCTCTATATCTACAGTTTTTAAAGGTTTTTTTGTTTTTTAATTACCGTTGACATATAACATCATATTCTTTTCAGATATACAAAACAGTAATTATATCTATATAACTTATAAAGTGATCACCTTGATAAATTCAATAAACATCTGAAACCATATATAGTTGTTACAACACTACTGACCATATTCCCCATGCTATCTATACTCTACAATCCATGACTATTTTGTAACTACCAATTGTAGCTCTTGATTCTTTTCTCCCTCACCCCTCCCCCCAAACCTCCTGCCCCCAATCTGGCAACCATAAAAATGTTCTCTGTATCTATGAGCTTGTTTCTATTTTGTCCTGTTCTCTAGAATTCATGTATAGTAAAATCATATGAAAATTTCTTTGTCTGACTTATTCCACTCAGCACAATACCTTATAGGTCCATTGGAGTTGCTGTAGATGTTCTGATTGGCTGAGTCATATTCCATTGTATATGCATATCACCTCTTCTTTATCCATTCATGCATTAATGAACTCCCAGGTTGCCTCCATATCCTGGCTATTGTAAATAATGCTGCATTAAACATATGGATTCACATGTCTCTTCAAAGTAGTGTTTTGGGTTTTTCCAGATACATACCCAGAAGTCTGAGATTACAGTGTACTTCTTTATCTCTTGTTATAATCTTTGTTTTAAAATATGTTTTGTCTAGTATAGGTATTGCTACCTCAGCTTTTGTTTGTTTTCATTCTCATGAAATATTGTTTTCCATCCCTTTACTTTCAGTCTGTGTGTGTATTTTCATCTGAAGTAAATCTCTTATAGGTAGCATATTTAAACATCTTGTTTTCTTATCCATTCAGTCATATCTTTTGATTGGAGCTATTGATCCATTTATATTTAAATAATTATTGATAGATATGTAGTTATTGCCATTTTATTATGCATATTTATTTATTTATTTTTATTTTATTTTTTTTTTAAGAGTGACTTTTAACTTTCCTGTAATACTGGTTCAATGGTAATGAACTCCTTTACCTTTTTCTGGTCTGGGAAGTTCTTTATCTGTACTTTGATTTTAAATGACAACTTTTCTGGGTAGAGTTATCTTGGTTGTAGGTCCTTTCTTTCCATCATTTTGATCATGTCATGCCAATTCCTTCCAGACTGCAAAATTTCTGTTGAGGAATCAGCTAACGGTCTTATGGGAGGTCCCTTGTAGGTAACTAACTGCTTTTAATCTTTCTACTTTTAAGATTTTCTCTGTCTTTAACCTTTGTCATTTTAATTTTTATGTGTCTTGGTGTGGGCTTCTTTGGATTCATCTGGTCTGGGACTGTCTGTGTTTCCTGAGCTTATATATCTATTTTCTTCACCAGGTTAGAGAAGTTTTTGGTCATTAGTCTTCAAATAAGTTTTTAATTTCTTTCTCTCTCTTATTTCCTTCTGGTACCCCTATGATACAAATGTTGTTAGACTTGTTGTTGTCCCAGAGATCCCTTAAACTATCCTCCTTTGGGGGGGATTCTTTTTACTTGTTGATGTTCTGATTGATGTTTTCTGCTACGTTCTAAGTCACTGATTAGATCCTCTGCTACATCTAAACTACTGTTAATTCTTGCTAAAATATTCTTCATTTCAATTATTGTATTCTTCATTTCTGATTGGTTCTTTTTTATGTTTTCTATCTCCATTTTATGTTTCCTATTTCTTTGTTAAAGTTCTCACTGACATTATTGAACATCTTTATAACTAGTGTTTTGAACTCTGCATCTGGTACACTGTTTGTCTCCATTTTATTTAGTTCTTTTTCTGGAGCTTTGTTCTATTCTTTCATTTGGGACATGTTTCTATGTTGCCCCTTTTGGAGGCTCTTTGTGTTTGTTTCTATGTATTAGGTAGAGCTGCGTTGTCTCCCGGTCCTAATAGAATGGCCTTATGTAGTAAGTGTTCTGTGAGACCCAGTGGTGCAGTCTTTCTGGTCACCTGAGCTGGGTGCTCCAAATGTACCCCTTGTGAGGGTTGTGTGTGCCCTCCTGCTGTAGTCGAGCCTTGGTTCCTCTGGTATAATGGGAGTGACTGACCCTCAGGCTAATTGGATTTGAAAACTGGCTGTGACTATAGTGGAGAAGCTATTGTGCAATAGGTGATCCTACAAAGCAGGATTTGCTTTAGCAGGGCTCTGATGACCACCCAGTCTGTCTTTTGGGTTTGTTGTTTGTAGATGTATTTGGGTGATATTCTGGTGTTGTCTGCAGCTGATCGCCAAATGTGTTGGTTCTGGGGCCTCTTGGGAGGGGTTCTGTTGCAGGCTGAGGTCAGCTGCTACCAGTGTGCCCTGTCCAGTGTCACTTGGTATAAACTACTAAGTAATCTGTGGATGGTTGCCACTGCTGTTGGGCCAGGAAGTGCCTAGAAGAGGCTAAGCTGAGAATTGAGGCTGGCTGCCTCTAGTGCCGGTTTGGGGATGGCTAAACAGGAGGTACTGGGCATGCCAAGACCAAATACTGCTTGCTTAGGGGTTGCGAACCTTTGAAAGATTTTAGGGAATTCTGCAGCACGAGCCAAGATGTGCCATTTGTATGAAAAAGCCACTGGAGGTAGCTTGGTTGGGTCTGCAAGTTTGATGGAGTGAGATCTCAGGGAATCACCAGGGCAGGGTGACCTGTGTAAGCAAGATTGCTGAAGACTCAGAAATGGTGGTTGCCTGTGTCTGCTTGCTGAGTCGAGGAAGAGCTCAACAAAAGAACAATGGCTTCTGCCAGCACTCTGTCCGGGAAAAAGCTGTCCCTCCAGTCCTCACCCTAAATCTAGACAATTCAGTTCCTCCCTGTATGTCCCTGGCTTATTTTAGGCTGCTGCCCCAGCACTGAAGCCCAGAGCAAGTGAGTTTGTTGTAAGTAAGTCTGTGTACGAGCCCTTTAATAGGAATGCCTGGGACTCCAGCAGCCCTCTATCTCACTCAGCCATAATCTCTCTGGTTTTCACAGACAGAAGTTGTGGGCATTTCTCTTCTCAGCACTGGAACCCTGCACTGGGGAACCTGATATGGGGCTGCGACTACTCGCTCCTCAGAGGGGAACTTTGCAGCCAAGATATCCCTCCTGATTTTTAACCACCACATGCGGGTATGAGACCAGCCCATTCTACATTTCCACTCCTCCTGCCAGTCTGAATCTGGCTTCTTCTGTATATCCTTAATTATAGGACTTCTGTTCAGCTAAACTTCAGGCAATTCTCAATAATGGTTGCTCTATAGTTTAGTTGTTATTTTGATATGGTTATGAAAGGAGGCAAGCTAAGTAAGTGTTTATCGATTCTGCCTTCTTCCATCTTAATCACAAATCATGACAATTTATTAATATACTTTTTCACCATCATTATCTCTTTTTGTCACCAAAAAAACTCTATAAATTAAAATGTAGCAGTATTCCGTATCTCTGTATTATATTTCAGGAGATGTGCTGAGTGTTTCTGGCATTCTCAGGAATGTCACCCTCAATCCCAGGATTCTTAGAGCACTTGTGCTTTCCTTGAACTATGCTCAATTAGATTGGACTTATCTTAAAATTTCATTTTCGAACTTTTACTGTATTATCTTATTTTGAGAAGAGCCTAACTTTACACAGGAGAACAATATAAAGACCAAGTCAGTAAATCTCTTCCAGCAGTCACTATTCATAGGGTCCCTAGAAGAGAGATGATTTATATATACTTTGTGATAAAGTATTAATTGATGTTAATGTTAATCTATAGAATATAAAAAATAGACATCACATTGTAAGATATTAATTAAAAAAACATACATTCAGTGACCCAAGGACATGTAAGATCTCTTTAAATTTCAAAGTAAAATGTGTGTTGTTTTGCATACTAAAGTGCCATTAATTTTATTAATAAACCAGATAATATTTTAATTAATTTTGATTTTTCATTCAGAGTATTGTTTCTATTGGACTAATAAATAGTTGACTGCATAGTTATTACATGATATTGATGTTAGAAAAAATTGAAAATGTGAAATTATATATAGAAAACATGATAGCATAAATATAAAGCTTATTAACTGTGTAATTAGACTAAAATGAAAAAAAGTCAATATCTATAGAATATTGAGTTGAAATATCTAATATCAACTATCAACTCTAATTGGATTTTAATACATTTTAAAATTCAACAAAATTTTTAAAACTTGGTGAGAAATCTCTCCCCAAAAAGGGGCAATATTAAATGGATAGATAAGTTATCCCCCTTTGGGGGAAATTGCCTAAAAATATTTGTTGAGATTTCATTAGTAAAAAAATGGTGCAGCATACAAAATATATGCAAGAAAATAGAGTCAAAGAGATTTTTTGAGTAATATTGACAGCGGGGTGCAGAAGCAGAGACTTATTTATAAGATGAAAGCCATTAGGGTTCTCAAAAAATCACCTAAGCTTCTGCCAGACCTATTTGATTAAACTATGAGACTGCATTTTCTTGTAGGTCAAAAAGAATTAAATATTGGCAATTCCTTTGATTTATTAAATATAATTCTTAATGGACCCTAAAGACATTGCCTTCTCTGTATAGTCTCTTGTCTTTATTCCAGTGATTTTATTCTGTGAATCTTTCATTCTTGCAAGAGTAATAGATGCAAATTTTCTAAGAAATGCAAAGAGGCAGCTATGTTTTGAGAGGGAGGTAAGCAATTTTTTTTAAAGCTATGGTTGCACTGAAATTTCATTTATATATTATGTTTATTTATTTATTTTTTTTGTCCTGGAGGTAGGAGTACATTATACAGAGTAATTCCCTATCTCTTTGGAAGACATCTTGTTCCATAGCAAATACGAAAGAAAGGCAATTGGAATTGTTTAAAGCATGAACTTTGGAGACAGATGAACGTGGCTTTTGTTTGCTTTTGTTTGCTTTTTTTTTTGCTTGATCCCAATACTGTACTTTCTCCCATGCTTTACCATCTTAAATAATGACACCATCAGTTGTACAATCTAGAAATCTAGGGGACATTCTTCTATCTTTCCTTTTACTTATGCCATATATTTAATCTTTCAAGTTCCTGTCAATTGTAACTGTAAAGTATATCTAAAATCTATTAATTTCTTTCCAGTGTGAGTACTACACTTGTATTACAACACACAAGCACATACACACACACACATAGACACACACTCACACATAAACACATATTGGGAGATAAATATCTACAAATTTATTAAATGCTTTCTATGCCAATCATTATATATACACACACGTATATATATCCTTTATATGTAAATTAATATATAATAATAATATAAAATAATTAATAAAGTATATTAATTTGTCATGGTTATTAAATCTTAAATATATTATATGTACACATCTTTTTAATTTGATAATCACTAAAAATTAATGTTACATATGGAATACTATTATTTTCTTCATCTGTAAATAAGAGAGTTTATGCATATTGCTTACCATTATGTAGATCATAAGAAATATAGCCAAGATTCAAATCTAAGCAATTCTACTCGTGTCTGAGAGTTCCTAACCACTAGCCATAGAAACTTTCTTCTTCATACCATTCAGGTCACCATCAGCACATATCTCTATGAAAGGAATAGTCATAACACTCTCCTTAATTCTTCCCCTGTGTAATTCTATTACAAACTCCTTGTAGATGCAAGATTAATATTTTAAAACTTACGTGGGATAATGTCAGCCAATTAATATATAAGTAAAGCATTTTGGACAGTCTAGTACAGGCACATGAGTGTCTAACCAGTCATACAATGACAAATGCAAACATTTCCAACCTCATAGGATTCTTACTTTGTGCAAGTGGTGACACTGGCTTCTGTTATATTTTTATGGATAAGACAGAGAATCTATAAAAACCTGTACAATGGGAAAGATACTGCAATGCCTCTGACTTCAAAACACATGCTTTCATATACTTTAATCTTAAAAAAAATATATTTCTTTAACTATATAACGACAACCGTCACTCATCTCAAAGACTGAAATCATGAACTGGGTAGTAGAATGGTAAAACTAGAATTGGAGAAAGTACTCAGAATGTTTTGCTAGACTTGGAAACTGACATCTAACAGGCAGATAATTGTCAAGTGTTCAGGTATAAAATCTCATCTAAAGAAAGAGAATTCTAGAAAGACGGCAGAATAAGAAGCACAGGAATCTGACTTCCTACCTAGACAACAATTGCACTGGAAGAATCTGTTGTAACTATTTTAGAACTCTGGAGTCTACTGAAGGCTTGCAACTTATAGTGGAAAACTTGAAGGATAAATTGTGATTAATTTTAGTGAATATCAGCTTTTATCACTGTAGGAGCTACCCATCCTTCGAACCCAGCTACGTAGCAGGCAAACCTGAACACGTTCCTAGAGAAATTTGCACATAGCTTGTAGAAGCCAGTTTAACCAAATATAACATTGTTTTCCAAATATAAGGGAAATGTGTTCTGATCTCTGATTACTGTTTTTGACCACAGGAGTGAAGACAAAGAGGCAGACAACCATTGATTTTGTACTTTCCGGCATTGTTGCAAAAACCTACCCTTCTGGCTGAAGTGACTTCTAGTAGTTTTTGGTCAGTGATCTGTTCCTTCCCTTTTATTTTTCATATTTTCTCCTTCCAGGAGCCAGGCATTAAAGGCTAAAATATTCAAAACAACTGCATATACAGGAAAAATTAGAAAGTGAACATGCACACACAAGGAAAGGCTCCAAAAAGGCCCAAGAATATCTTAAGTTTACACTTTATGCTAATCATTGGCACAGAGACAGTCTACAATGATGACAGCAATAATAACCACACACACACACACACACACACACACACACACACAAACAATAAACAAAACTAAAAAAACAGCAAACCCTTGCATGGAGGGAAATTGAAATTTCATTATTAGACTTAAGTCTCCAATATTCAACACAAAAATGATGAAACATACAAAGAAACTGGAAAGTATGGTTTATTTAAAGAAAAAAGTCAACAGAAACTGTCAATGAAAGAAAACTAATGGCAGATATACTAAACAAAGACTTTTAAAAAGTATTTTAAAGATGTTCAAAGAACAAAAGGAAGATATGGAGAAAGTCAAAAAATGATGTGTGAATAAAATGAAATCAAGAAAATTCTCAAATCATCAACCTATCTTTATAACTTAAGGAACTAAAAAAGAAGCACAAACTAAATCCAAAGTTAACAAAAGGAAGAAAATAATAAAGACGAAGCAGAGATAAATGAAATAGAGAATAGAAAATTAATAGAGAAAAACAATGAAACCAAACTTGCTTCTTCAAAAGATCAACAAAACTGACAAAACTTTAGCTAAAGTAACTAAGAAAAAAAGAGTGAAGACTCAAATTACTAAAATTAGAATAAAAAATGAAGACATTACTACCAAATCTATAGAGATAAAAATGAATATGAGATTATTATAAACAACCGTAACACCAACAAACTGGATAATCTAGATAAATAGACAAATTCCTGGAGACACAAAACACCAAACTAAATCACAAAGAAATAGAAGAGCAGAATAACATTTAACTAGCAATGAAATTGAAACTGTAATTAAAAACCTACCAACAACAACAAAAAATTCATATGGCTTTATTAGTGAATTTTACCAAATATTTAAGAACTAATACCAATCCTTCTGAAATATTTGCAAGAAACTGGAGAAAAAGAAAAACTTTCTAACTCATTTTAAGAGGCCAGCATTACCCTGATACCAAAGCCAGGCAAAGAAACTATATGAAAAGAAGACTGCAGGTTAATATTCCTTATGAACATTGATGCAATAATCCTCAATAAAATACTAGCAGGCAGAATCAATCTGCATGCTTAAAGGATTTTAGGCCATGACCAAGTGGGATTTATTCCTGGGATGCAAGGATAGTTCAACATATTAAACTTGATGAATACAATATGCCACATCAACAGAATGAAGGAAAAAAGACTGATCACTTCAATTGATGCAGAAAAAGCATTTGACAAAGTCAACACCTTTTGAAATAAAAACATTGAATAAACAAAAATATAAAGAAACTCCCTCAACATAATAAAAAGTCATATATGAGAACTAGTGAATATTACATTCAAAAGTAAAGGACTAAAAACAATTTTTCTAAGTTTGGAAACAAAGCAAAAAGCAAAAATGTCCACTTTTATCATTTCTGTTCAACATACTACTGGATATTCTAGCCAGAAAAATTAAACAAGTGAAAAAAAAAGACATTTAAATTGGAAAGGAAGAAATAAAATTACTTCTCTTTAAAGATAATATCTTATAATTAGAAAACCCTAAAGGTTTCACAGTAAAACTGTCAGAACTACTAAATTTTATCAAAATAGCAGGATGGAAAGTCAAAATGCAAAAATTAGTTGTATGCTATGCATGAAAAATGAGCAATTTTACAAGGAAATGACAAAAACAACTCTACTCATAATACCATCAAAAAGAATTAAGTACTAAAGGATTAAATTAGCCAAGGAGATAAAAACTTGTACAATGAAAAGTATAAAACATTGCTGAAATAAATAAATAATAATATTAATAAATAGAAACATTTCATGTATATGGACTGGAAGTCTTAATATTGTTAAAATGATCAATTAATGTCAATTGTTTAAATACTAAAGCAATCAACAGATTTCATGCAATCTCTATCAAAACTACAATGATGTTTTTCACAGAAATAAAAAAAAGAATCCTAAAATTTATATGAAATCTAAAGCTACCACAATAGTCAAAACAATTTTGAAAAAGAACAAAATGTGAGGACTGATAATTCCATTACAAAGTTATGGTAATTAAAATAGTGTAGTATTGGCATAAAGAAAGACATAAAGACTAATGAAATAGAATAGAAAATCTAGAAATAAATGCTCACATATATGTCAAATAATTTTTGACAAAAGTATCAAGACCACTTGATGGGGAAAAGACAATATTGTTAACAAATAGTGATTGGAAAACTGTGTACCCACATGCAGATGAGCAATGTTGGAACCTTACCTAACACTATATACAAAAATTAACTCAAAATAGATCAAGAACTTAAATGTAAGAGTTAAAACAATAAAACTCTTAGTAGACAACATAAGACAAAATCTTCGTGACATTGGATTTGGCAATAATATCTTCAATAGAACACCAAAGGCACAGATAACAGCAATAACAACAAAAATAGACAAGCTGGATTTAATGATTTTTTTTTTAAACTGTGGATCAAAAGACACTATCAGTAGAGTAAAAGGCAACCAATAGAATGGAAGAAATTATAGTCAAATCTTGTCTGTGATAAGGAATTAACATCCATAATATAGAGACAATTTCTAAAACTCAACAACAACAACAAAAAAATTCAAAAATAGGCAAAGGACTTAGATAGACATTTCTCCAAAAAATATAAATGAATGACTGATAAGCATGTGATACAATGCTATAATCACTATTCATTAGATAACTTAGACCCATTAGGATAACAATATCAAAAAATCAGAACAGAGTAAGTGTCAAGCATGAGAAGAAACTGAAACCTTGTGTACAGTTTTGGAAATGAAAAATGGTACAGACACTGTGGAAAGCAGTATGGTATTTCTTCAAAAAATTGACAATAGACTTAGCATGTGATCACTTCTGGGTATATGCCCCAAAGAATTGAAAGCAGGGTATCAAAGGGATATGTGTATACTCATGTTTATAGCATCATGTTTCACAGTAGCTGAAATGTGGAAGCAACCCGAGTATCCATAGAAGAGATGAGTGAATAAAGAAAATGTGATATATACATACAATGCACATATATTGTATGTATGTATTGTATGTATGTGTATATATATACACATATATTGTATGTATGTGTGTATATATATATATACATGTGTGTATATATATATATATGTATGTGTGTATATATATATACATATATACACACAAGGAAATACTATTCAACTTTAAAAAGAACATTCTGATATATGCAACAACATAGATAAATCATAAGGTCGTTATGCTAAAATAGGCAGTCACCAAACACAAACAAACAAAAAATACTATATGAAAACCTACCTATATAAAGTATTTACAGTAGTCAAAATCATGAAGACAGAAAATATAATAGTGTTTTCTAGTGGGTGGGGTAAAAGGAATTATTATTTAATGGGTATAGTGTTTTAGTTTTCAAGACAAAAAAATTATGGGAATGGGTGGGGGTGATGGTTACACAACATTGTGAATGTACTCGATGCCACTGAACTGCACACTTAAATTTAAAATGGTAAATTTTATGTTTATGTGTATTTTACCACAATTTTATAAAACAGTAAACTTTTCACTTAAAACGTCATACCTGAGACATTGTTTACATCAGAATTTCCTGCGAAGGGGGGAAAAAAGGTGGGAGATGAATAACAAGTAAGAAAAATATTAGAGTGAATTTTCATTATATTGTGTTATATTACCTAAAAGAATAAACTAATCTTTTGAAAAGCCCGCTATTTTTTGAAAATTAAAAACAAACAGTATATAAAAAGAGTGACATGAATACTCTGATATTGGAATATTAATTGTATTTAAGAATTTTTGTAATGATTTTCACAGAGTTATGAAACATCATGGAGAGAGCTGGGCTAAGAGTTTCTCCTTAGGATATTTGCCCCTTAAATAAAAAAAATATATGCACTATTCATTATTAAACCATAAATCTTTTATTAGTAAAGATATACAAAAATTTTTCTTTTGATAATTCTACTTAAAAGTTAGATTAGTCTGAACATGGCATCTGATCAACTAGGACATTGTACATGTCTGAGAAATTTATATTTTAGTTTCATAATTTGAAGATGATCCATGATACTTAATAATACTAGATTGAATTTATCAAGCTAACAGCAATTATAGTGTTAAATAAGGAACTTAAAGTTTAATAGATAATTTTGTATAAGGAAATTTGCCTATTTGCATTGTCATAGACTGAAAACAAATAGCAGAAAACAGCACTAACCCTGCTGAAACATGTCCTTATTTTAAGAAAATAATTAAAGAGCACCATATTCCCATCTTAGGTCCTGTAGAATTTTGGCTAAAACTCATTGTTTCTGAGCCAAGAAGAGAAAAGCTGTTCACTCACCCTTTGAAATTCCAAACTGCTTTCAATAAAATTGTTTGGAATTGGAGCAAATGTCCTAAAAAAAGTTAATCAAAAGTGACCTGACTTAAAAAGCAAACAAACAAATGAGCTATTGTCAGTGCTGAGCTTATTGAGAAGGGAAGGTTCTGGTGGTGAGACTTCCAGTTGAAAGAACACACAAAGGGCCGACATGAGGATGAAATGGCAGGGACCAACTTTATTGCGGAGAGTGCGCTTCTGTGCTAAGGGACAGCAAGGGCTTTATATATGTCAGAGAACAGAGCATTCTGCCACACATGCATGATACAATAAGCTGAATCATGCTTACATGAGCTGGGCGCAGACGCCCTACTACATTAATGTAGCATTCTATATCTAGGGTCCTATTCCTAGCCACAAGCCTCGGTCATAGCTACACCTGGGACCAGCCAGGACTGGAGACCACAGTTGTGCTCAGTTGAACCTGAGAGACAAGGAGAGGGAAGTCTCAATGATTTGGATGAAGAACTGTTCAGACTACTGAGCCCACAAATAAGGAGGCTGGTTGGACCATGCCCCCAAATAGATTAGGTTGAGGCCAACCTCATAACAGAAAGAATTATGTCATATAACATGCTAGTTTGAATAATCCAATTGTCAATAACTGATGGATGCTTACTACTTTTACTGGAGGAGTATGTGACACCTTTTTAATATATGTCATTAAAAATACTCTATAGCCTCAAAAGATTATGAATTTAGCAGACTTAGAGGTAACGAGAATGACTTTTGTTTTGTTTTGCCTCTTTACTTTCTCTGATTGTTCTTAGAAACTGGTTATATGTTGACTAATTTAGTTGGTTCAACAGCTTGGTACAAATCAACCCCAAAACATTCCCTGGTGTTCTCTGGATGTCTCATTGTTTCACAGATCAATTTTCTAAGCATATCATCCCCTACTAAGAAAAACTTGAGCACTGCTTGAGTTGGAGCTCGGAAATTGCACCCCCCCGCCCCCACTGAGCTCACATTAGCAAGTAAATAAATTTTGCCTTATTTGTTTTTGCTTCCTAATTCTTTTTCCTTTACCATCTATTGTTTTTATTTTGAGGGAAATAAAATAAAACATAAATCTATCATTATTACTTCAACAATTATTTGAATTATTTGATTGGGAGATAATACTGCATTTATAAAACTCATTTGTTTATTATACTTTATTATTGAATTATTCTCCCTCTGTTATGTGAAACATGAGACATAAATCAATTAACTTACAGAAGAGACATGTCTCCAATAAACATTACATTAATTGAGTATCTGCATGGATTTGTGGCTTAATGCAAGCTAATTTATTTTCAATTTACTGACATTTTTATATTAAAAATTTAAGCCAAATTGTCTCAGTTTGGTAAAAGAAATCTCTTTAAGCTGTCTCCTTTTAACAAACTCCTGATGGCTTTTAAAATAACGTTTGTTTCTCAAAAAATTTAAAACAACAAGATGAAGCTTTGTTTATTAAAGTGAAAAATAATATTAAATACAATATTTGGCCCCTAGGAGTTTTCATTGTATTGCTATATATATCTATGTGAGATGAAGCAGGGCAACACATGGAATATATATATATATATATATATATATATATATATATATATATATATATATATATCACACACACACACACACACACACACACACACACACACACATGCTTAAAAATTTTTTCATTTTCTTGTATGTGAAAAAAAAGGAAGTACCACAATGGATGGTTTAAACAACAGAAATTTATTGTCTCACATTTATGGGGATAGAAGTTCAAAATCAAAGTATACAGGATTGGTTCCTCAGAAGAATCTGTGAGGGAAGGATCTGTTGTGAGCCTTACTTCTTGGTTGGTAGATGGCCATCATCTCCCTACTGTCCCTTCATACCATCTCTAAGTATGTCTCTTTGTTAAAATTTCCCTTTTTCTGAGGACACAAGTCATATTCAATAGGAGTCTACCCTATGACCTCATTTTACCACTATAGAGACCCATCACCGAATAAGATCACATTCATGAGATACTGGGAGTTAGGACTTCAGCATATGAATCTGGGAGAGGACACAATACAACCCACAACAACGACATAGCAAAAATTGAGTTTAAATCTCAAGGTTGCCACAAAGATTATAAGTACACAATTTTATTTTCCTCTTTTTGATCTTCACCTTAACATTTTGAAATTGGCTCAGAAAAATTAGTCAGTGGGTTACCATTTTTAACTTTTCTAGAATACCAAGAATTATTTCTCTTATAAGTATGAATAATATTATTTATCATGGTTAATATTTTAAAAATGTGGCTAAACTTCTTCATTTATAATCTCACTTTATACTCATAATAACTTTATGAGAAGGTTCAATTATTCCTATTTTAATGAGGACAAAACTAGGTAATGGAAGATCAAATTAATAATTGGATGCAAAATAGCTCTACGAACAAAGGCAGGATGTAAATCAGCAGTGCGATTAGAATCTCTGCTCTTATGTATATTACATTCCTTCCCACTGAATAAATTACTATGCATGGAGAGTTCTCTAGGGTCAAAGGGAAAGACAAATTTCTAGGCTATAGGTATATTTTGCCAATTTGAACATGAAAAATGTGTATATTCAGCTAGACTGTATATTTCACTCAATATTTGCATCATATGAAACTGATGATATTCAATTCTGGGCACTACCACTCATAGTTTTTTTTTTTTGTTTTCTTGGATGTTTTGTAATTTTGAATTTTTAATAATTTTCAGTAGGGTTTTAACCAAGTAAGACATTTTCTAACTTTATCTGTGGAATTCTTTGCATCTATTTTTGTCAGTTGCTCCTGAATGCTACCAAACTTGGAACCATTTAATATCATTTTTTTCAATGTGAGCTTCTTCAACAATGTTGCAAATGAGAAAATAAGCAATTTTCCTTTTTAGATACTTTTTCTAGCCAGGAGATTTTGTCAACATTTTCAAGGAGGCCCTAGATATTCTTGGGTCCAGCATTACAACCCCCTTCTCTTAATTTCCACAACTAGTAAATGTCCCAAATGTGACTACAGCTTGAGAGTTACTTGCAGTTTTCTTGTTCAGATTTTTTGTTTGTTTGCTTCTGGGGATTTTTGTTATTCTTCTACAAGCACAGTGTAGCATTAACAAACATTTGTTACACTTTTCCAGCATTTATAGGTGTTTCATATCAGGAATTTTTCTCAGAGCATCTATTTGGCATATTAATGGAAAATGAAGTCCAGGTACTCTCTGTTTTCTGCCAGCATAATAAAGTACTTTGAGCTTTTAACTTCCTGAGAAAGAACATATGGCTCTAAAAGGAGATAAGATACAAAAGTCAAGAAATCTTGAAAACAAGTAAAATTCTGTAGATCAGCCACAAATTTCATAAATCAATGAAGAGATAACCAAAAATATCTCACTGAAGTAAGAAAATATTTGAGTTGCTTATATCAAATATGGGTTTCTGTGACTAATAAAAAAATTATCTTTATTTTAAAATGTGATGTTATTTGTAATCTCTGAAATCATTAAAATTTTTACTTCCATCATATAAAGAATAGTTTAATCATAAAGTAATAAGTAAAAACTTCACATCCCTTCTACATGACTGTTTTTGCATGTTACATAAAATGGAAATGCTCTACAAAGAAAAACTTTTTTGAAGCCAAGAATTTTTGTTCAAGTATTAATACAAATTAAAACAATTAGAAAATTCTTATAAAAATTGTTTAAAATAAGATACACATTAACTATTATTGAAATGTCATAGCTATTACACTGCAGATTCTAAAATACTTTCTCTAAACAAACATTGTTGATATAAGCAAAATTGAGTTGTCATTATTCTCTTATGTTTATGTCAGGTTGACCAAAATTTATCACTTGGTTGTTTAGTCTGTGCTGAACAGGTATTGCATATTCTTATTATAAATACCTACTATTCATATCTTATCTCACAGGGAATCTTTTTGAACTATTGGGGTCTTGAACATTTTGTGCTTTAATTGTGATTACAATTTACCATTCCAACTTTAAAAAGATATAAGTGGAAAAATATTGTAAAATAAATGTATTTACATCTCATCTTTCCTATTAGACTACATATGTCATGAAGATCAGTATGAATAACTCATTTCTTGATATTAATGCTTTTTAACTGTCTAAGATAGTTCTAAATTTTATGAAATGTTCTAGCTCATAGAAAAGTTAGAAAGATTAAAGTAAGCACAAATCTGTTATCAAAGTTACCAAACATAACTATCGCATTATAAGTTCACTTATAGCAACTCTTACATTCACCTGAGTTATTATACATATTCATTAACTTATTGTCTTCATACACAAGAATATAAACTTCAAGGACCAATGGTTATCTGTTTTGTTCACTGATATAGGCTACAGTTACTGATTTTGGCCAGTCAGCATTCCTTTCTCCCTACTTATGTTAACTGCTTCTGATATTCATTTGGGGAGTCCCATTTCACCAACTCTTAGTCCATGCTGTTCTCATGAATAGCTTCAATTCTTGATTCAGGAGTGGAATTTGTGAGCTAGGGCTGGGCACACAAATATGTCTCATTAACCTGCCACAAGGACTATTTCTGAAGATAGATTCCTGGCTCAAATTGGGCCAATCAGATCCACCTAGTCTCAATTTTGGCATTTGGTTGAAATTAATGGGTAAGCATCATTCTTCTTATACTAGATTAAAAGTGAACTTATGACACAGAAAATTCTTTAACCATCATGTCAACATACTAAAGAACTTCTTTAAAAATGGAGAAAACAGACAAATAAGGTAGGAAAAGGACAATATTTTATTATATTAACATATTCTATGCATTACAAAGTAACTTAAAATGCCAAAATTATTGAAAAAATAAGTAAAAATGAAATTAATATTGTATACATATATGTGGAATTTTTAACTTCAATTAATTATTAAATAAAATAAGTATATTTAAAGAATTATGCTACTTTTTCTTTTAAAATAATGTACATTTCTATGTATCTATACACATATAAAAGTAGATGGATCAAGAAAGAGAGAGAGCTCCCAAAGTCTGCAGAGATTTAGTAGCATCTGCAGTCCAATTGAATAAGGAAATAATGCAATCCTTTAAAATTGGCTAAATACATCCATATACTCTTTGAAATTCTCTTGCCTTTGACCCCAGAGAATTCTCTATGAACAATGGTTTATTCAATGGGAGGGAACATAGTCTATATAAGAGCAGAGATTCTAGTTACACTGTTTATTCACTTCCTGTATTAGTCCATGGAGCTGTGTGAGATTCAATTATTTTTTTGATTCTCTTATGCTTAGTTTCCTCTCTATTAGAAGAATAATTGTATGCACTTATAATGCTATTGTATTTTTGAAAGGCTTAGACACATTCTCCAAATATTAACTATAATTAATAATATCCATATTCATATTTTTAAAAGAAAATATGTGACCCAAACTTCCATAAATAAAAGATAAGTACATAAAATGTAATAGCATTGTATGCATCTTTCAAAGTGATAGTTAAATTCACTATGTGATAACAAACCAAAATTTATGATAAAACCATAGGTTAAATTTGAGGTAAAATTTTGTATAGTCATCGTGAGTGTAACTGTAAATATAAATACAAGCATAAATTCACTTCCTAGACATAGGCACATGAACAAAAGTAAATAATTAAGAATCATTTTGTAGAACTTTTAAAAAATTTTTCTCTCAATATCTTGGAGTTTTGGTAACTACATAAGGAGTAGGAACACAGGCCCTGGAGCCCAGACTTTGGAGCTGGCTCTATTTTACTAGCTGAGTCACATGAGTAATTTCTTAAGCATGGCATGGATAACATTTTTACCCATAAAACAATGATGCTATAGTAGCTAACTCATAGGAGTACTAGACAGATTTCTTGAATTAATGTATGAAAAGAATTCATTAATGATACTTGGCATAGATTAAATGTCATGAAAATTCTCAAATAAAATAAACAAGCTTTTATAAAAGCTTGGCATATAAATAAATGAAAATTATAAAATATACCTATTCTTTTTTTTCAAGCTATTTGCCTATATATTTTTTTCTTGATAACATATTATGCCTCTTATATGAAATATCACTTTTGTTTATTAATGCAAAGAATCATTCTTCTAGGAGAAAGAAAACAGTCTAAATTTGCGACAAACCCAAACATTATAGAAAATTTTAATTGAGGATGTAAAGTTGTGAATAAGGACATTTTACAAATACCATATGTCTACAGATGGACATGATATTTTTCAAGAGTAAAGTTTTTTTCCTATATAAAATGTTCGGTTATTAGTATTAATAAATGTAACATAGTATAAATCATTTTAAAGCTCTAGTGTACTGTTTTATGTTGTTATGTAACCTTTTGACCCATTTAAAATGAACATGTAGGGAATCCATTTTAATAGCTTCTTCCTGTAGGCTTCAGGGATTCTATAGCTAGCACAAATCCTAAACCCAAAATGTACTTGGTTATTTCCACTCACTTAAAGTTTTCTATGCCAGAAAATTTTGTGTTGAGTTGGCATCTCCTAGGAATACAAGTGAATAAACAACATAGAAAGAAGTAAGAAAAAAGAAATGTTTGTTCAACACTCTGCATGTTGTAACAATGTGCAACATCATTTATGATATGTTACCTCAGCCAAAAATGACATGATGTTATAAATCACTAATTTCTCAATTTTGAATAGGAAGTTGGAAATATGGGACAAGGTCATGTTCAGTTCAGGTCATGAAAACCAAAATTCTCAGGTTGAACTTTTTATAATGTTTTACCAAATCCCAAAGGAAGTTCAATATCATGGTTATTACTATTATTTTACTTTTGGAAAAGAAAGGAAATGGAAAAATTCTTGCCCAATTTTTGAGGCATTATAATATGGCCTGGAAGAGTTTTACTTTTTTATTTAATACTTATAAAATTCTGGCTATTTTTTTATTTCATAAGCTAATATTTCAGCAAATAAATATTAATAACTTTTTTATTTACATTTTCCTACTCCCAGTAATGCATTTTTTTTTTACCTACATTGATCATCCTAAATTTCTGCATCCTGGATTTTATTTTAATCTTAAAGAATAGTTCTAAACCAGTATTGGAATATATATATTAAAAGTATGCCACAATGTTTTCAAAGTTGATATAGTCTAAATAATAGGACCCTAGAGAATCAAACAGCTGGTTTGAACCGGAAAGACTGTTCTGCTAGAAGAATGAGAAATACACACATTTTCAAACTCTTTCTTTTGTCATTGTGCCAATGGGCTCTCATTCACTCTTAATAAAATTCCTATTTCTTTCACTTAATCTAAGTGGAAAGAACCACGTATAGAACCACAGGTTAAAGATAAATTATCTAACAGAAGAAAGAAACTCTGGAAAAGTCACCTGGATTCTACAAAGTTCAGAGGCTAAAGGTTGAGGTTGCCTTCCTGTTATGGCCCCTGTTAGAACTAATCTACCTCCTTTATGTTTTGTATTCCAGTAAAGAGAAGCAAGACTATTAAATAAGATTACTAGATCTTTATTTGATAACTTGTTACGTAGTACATATCAAGATCAACTTTGTCATGTGAAATTCTTGCTGAAGTTTTTATCCATTTAATTTCACAGACATTTATTGCCTATTTCCTGTGTTTAAACCTTTTAGGCAATTAAAATAGGGCAATGGAATTGACATCCTCTGCTTATAATAGAAGTGATGGCCTAGTGAAAGAGACAGATAAATTTAAAATGCAATAGAATGAAACAGGACACTTCATAAATATGTACAAAGAGTGCAACAGGAGAAAGTGTGGCTTAGACAAGGAAGTCAGACAGATGTCAGATTAATATATCATTTTTATTTATGAGAAAAGCTAGGCTGGAAAACATAGCTTGCTAACAGTGCATCAGAGAATTACCTCTACTCACACAGGTACAGACATAGCTAGAAAACCACAAACTTCCTCTATTGAAGTTACCTTGTAAATTTAACAGCATGAAGAGAATCCTAATTCTAAAAGAGTGAAGAGCTAAACTGAGCATGTTTGGTTCCTTTGTATTAGATCTCTAATCAGAGAACTCACAGAAAGAAATGGATAATGGGTGGGGAAAGAGCTTGAAGTGTTGTTCTAGTGAATTCCTTTATGAAGAAACATGCAAAGCTATAACATAAACACCAGTTTACCATGGAGCTGGACTAGGAATTAAAGGACTGTAAGGCAGACCCTCCCTTAAGCCCCACACCCTTTCACCTTCTTACTCTAAAAACAAAGCAAATATCTTGGGAAGCTTGGACCCTGATACCTAAACCTCACCAAATCACTTCCCTAAAACAGCATGAAATGAAATGGTATATATAATCCCTATAATGTGCAATATTCTGAGATTTTTGGCACCTATTAAAAATATTATTGGCCATAACAGAATTCAAGTTATAATAATTGAGGATCTGTCACGTAACCTTAACTTAAGAATGAAAGCAGTGAACTGAAAAATAATTCTTCCTATATAGATTTCTTTATAAAGGGAATGTTTTAGTTCACTAACACTCTTAAAGAAAGTGATTTAACTATGTATTTAAACAAGTCAGAACTGATACCATCTTTAAATTAATTAAAGTATGATAGGTATTCTCTTTGTCACTCTTTTTCCTTTTAAGGAAATTTAAATATAGACTTGGATATAGATTTTTGGTTGAAGTAATCATAAGTGCTACTTTAAAATAATAAACAAATTTTAAAAATCAATCCTTTCTTCTTTTAATTTAATGATACAGATATCCTGCCCTCCTAGTTTAAGAGTGCACTTAAAAAAAACTTTGATTATTATTTCTAGACTTAAATAAGCTATAATAGTCTTTCTAGTAAAATCTCAGAGAAGTCTTGTCTGGCTATGGCAGAGGCCCACAGCTAGAAAGAGGCAATTCTCTCTAGCCAAGTGTATGTTTTCTCGTTTGAGGAGAATTACAGACCTACTTTTGCTAGTTACCCCCACTTCTACCACAGCATCTCTACTTTGGTAGAGCAACTACTATTTTGTGCCTTGAAAAAAAACCACCTGTAACATTTAAATTAAAATAAGATTTTACTGCTCTTTAACTGTTGATTGCCAGAGAGAGACAAAATTTAAATTTCATCAAATAAAAAATGTATGACAACAGAGGAAATTTAACTTTGGGTGGTGAACACACAATGCAGTATACATATGATGTATTATTAAATTGTATATTTGAAACCTATATAATTTTATTAACCAATGTCACCAAAAAATTTAATTAAGAATCAATATCTTATAATAGAAATATAAAATTGTTAGTGCAGATTACGTGCTAAAGCTTGCACATCCCGAAATTAAGTAATTGGTCAATAATGTTTATTTGTACTTTCCTCAAAATTGCAAAATACCAAACTGATTACTTATGATATTTTTGACATGCTGAAAACTGTTAACCCACTGTGCGACTCTGCCTCAAATAAACCTTTTCATTAAAAAAATTAAAATAAGTAAGTTTGCCTTATATTTATTCTTCCGTCTGACTTGCCACTATATTACTAAGTCAGGGTTTCATTGAGATTTTTGAATTTGTCAGTTTATATTTTCATCAAATTTTGGAAAATTTTGACTAATATTTGATCAACTCTTATTCTCTTTCTTTTGAGGACTACAGTTACATACATTACACATATAACATGTATTAGGCCTTTTGAGATTGTTTAATCGCTTCCTAGTGTTCTGCTGTAATTAATTTATCTTTCAAATCTTTTCTGTGTTTAATTCTGGATGGTTTCTACTGCTGTGTTAATAGATAGTGTTGAAATATTTAGTATTGCTTCTAATAGATTACTCAAGTATACTGAATGCCAATAAATCAACTATTTTTATGTATTAGGAGTTTACACATTTATTTTAACATTTTTTCTCATCAAAAATTGTTGACATGAATATAGCAATATTTATTGAATAACCCTTGGATGACATTTCAACAATAATTTTAAAATATTAAATAATTAATATCGACAGATGTATATGCCATTTACTGTCCTGGGTATTTTCAGGTACAGTAGTGTAATCAGTTAATTCTCACAGCAAATCTGGAAGATAAATGAAAAACAAGTTCTTAGGTTTGGACAAGAAAAACAAGTTCTTAGGTTTGGACAAGGAAACTACCATAGTATTGGTAAACTGCAGAGCCAAAGGTAGGCTCTCATTCATCTAGACTCCAAAGGCCATGTTCTTTTTTCCAAGAATCATGAGAGACTGCTCTTTTAAGAAAACAAAAATTTTCTGGAGATGAGAAGTGGGGCATTAGACCTTGAAAGCTTATACCAAATATTGTACATGAATGTATATTTAAGAAATTAAAGAACATACTTTGCAGCATAAATTCTAGAAATTAAAGCTTGATAAACTCAGCTCTGCTGCCGGGGCATGAGCTAAAATGATGTATAAAAATACTATGTTAAAAACTTCAAATTACTGTGAAAATGTCATTGCCTTCAAAATTAATAACTTCCAAATCTAGTGATTCTAAAATAAGAATATAAAAAGAAGTCTTATTTTACACTGCATACTTCATATCAGAAGTTCTAGATTTGTACTTGTTAGTGACAAAAAATGAGGGATTATTTTTTTTAATCTGTTTACATTAATCTGCCCTGCGTCTTTGAAGCACCAAGATACCTAATCAGTTAACTGAGAACTAATCATTCAAAATACTTAGATGTTGTGTCGGCATCATGGAAATCTGTGTCGTTAGGTAATCAGATTGGTATATTCTACCAGAATTGCAACTTTTGAGATTAGAAAAGCTGGGCAAACATCTTCTCGTTTCCAACATATAAACAACTAATTGTGATTTTTAGTGTACCTCATGGAAAAATTGAGTAATATTGTGGAACAAATATCAGCAAATTTCTTACGATAATTATTTGCAGACCTTGAGTTAGATCTCTTTTGAAAGCATAGTATTCTTTATCGTTTTCTTAAATGACAAGTTTCATATTTCATAATACTTGTGAAAACCTTTACAAACAAAAAAAGATTCTTTAACAGGAGTATAGGATATACATTCGAATTAGAAGTTATCTCACAATTATTTCACACTTAATTTTACACAATTTTATGTAGACCTTCCAGTGTGTGTTATTCACTGAGGATTTGATGACATGCATCGCATAAGTGAAAAGAAAAACAGAATTGTTTTTTGTAGGAATCCACATTCTTCTTCCTAATAATCAATTGTTATAAAAGAATAAAATCCCACAATTATGTTCTTTCACCAGGCCTTTTTTCTAATATTTTTAATTTGTTTTCCTGTTTGTCTTTTGACTTACAAAAATTAGAAAAAAAAATCTTCAAAAAAGTAAGAAAATATTTTTCTCTTGGCTTTCTTTGCTTAAAATTGGTGATGTGTTTATTATATAAAATGATATTTTACCCTGTCTTAAATGAATTACTGAAGTACAAGCCATGAATGAGCTCTTAGTAGAAAATCTTGTTGGGATTTCATTATCTCACTTATCTTAAATTTGTGAAATATTGTAATTTTTTTGTTTCTGTTTTTAGAATTTTAACAAATTTTAACTTCATAAATAAAAAATGGAAAAACACAATAAGTAATTATATATTATGCATTCTTTTGTCTTTTTTTTTTTTTTTTTTTTGCTTAGTATAATGTTTGTCAGATCCATCCATGTTATTGTGTATTATCAGTAATTAGTTACTAAGAGAATTTTTATATAAATCCTTTTGTGGACATACATTATTTTCTTTAGATAAATATCTAAAAGTAAAATTGGTGGGTCTTATGGTAATTGAATATCTGTCTTCATTAGGCATCTCCAAATTCTTTTCAAGAGTGATAATATTTACACTCTCACTAGCAATATGAGTCCAGTTGTTTCCCACCTTTACCAAAATTTAGTGTTTCCTGTTTAATTTATGCATACTAGTGAATGTGTTTTTGTAGTTTTAATTTGCAATTCTCCGATGACTAATGACATTGATCATTTTCATGTCTTACTGAGCATTTGTATATCTTCTTCGGTGACGTTTCTGTTCAAATACTTTCCAGACTTTTTATTAGGTTATTTACTTTCTCATTGAATTGTAAGAGTTCATTTTTCTCATTTTATTGAGATATAATTGGTATATAACATGTATTATTCTTAAGTGTGCAGTGTAATAATTTGATACATGTATATACTGTGAAGTAACTTTCACAAGGTTATTTTACACATCTATTATTTTTAAGTTATACTCTCTAATGTGTGTCAGAAATATGTATTTACTTTCCTCAGAACAGTACACCAGTTTTTATGCTTAACATCAAGGAATGTTTGAAGATGTAGAAAATGTGGAATTACCTACTGAAAGGATGAGAAATTTGAGATAGTACTTAGTCCAGAATGATTGCTCCTTTTCTAATATTGGTTCCAATACATGTTATTAGGCTCCAAGTGGCTTTTTCTGTACTGACAACACCCTAGCTCCTTAGTCCAACATGAAGCATAATATGGCCCAAGCTGAGCCAATCATGTCAGTTACATATTACTGATTACCCTTACATGAGTCAGAGCTGTGCACCTAATCAAATTAAGCCACTTAATGAAACTTTACTAGATTTTCCAGCCTAGAGCAAAGAACAAGTGAGTCCTTCTCTGGCAGTAGTAACCTTGATACATGGATTTTAGAAACTATTGGTGATCATATTCCTTGGGGAGAGAAAAGTGGAGGGTATGAAGTTCACAGATAAAGAATTAAAAGGATGAGATGGAGGGATGATCCTTGATAGTGTTTCAGAACATGCTTGTCCTCTCCGAATTTTCATAAATATTTCAATATCTTTCCAACAACTCTAATTTTAATCTTAGCTATATCAAGTTTACTTTGACTTATTCGATAGTAAATGTATCAGAACAAATAAACAACAGCAAATTCTCAATATCTGGGACAGTTATTCATTCTCATTAGATAACTCATTTATTTAAAAAATGTTGATTAAATACCTTTAAAAATAAGAATCTTAAAAGTCATACATTCCCTGATGCCTAAAAATAATGTAAGAGCAGTTAACTCTTCATGGTTATTAATTCTGGAACACGTTCTATACCAAGTGAAAGCGCTATATTTTATATTCAGTGAGAAAAACAAAGAATAAATATTTCTTGTTTTTAAGAATTTCAAGTTTAAATTAGTTGTGTCTGCTTCTTATTTCAAGAGACTGATGATTTGAGGATTATCATGCCCCTTTGTTATCCTTAGTTACACATAAATGTTAATTTATGTTTATAAACTTTACCAATGCCAAATACAAAATAGTGTTGGATTATACTTTATCACTTAATGAATTGAAGGGAACAGTTAAATGAATATACATATGCATCATTCCATAAACCTATTTATATTAAAAAATGAAACAAATATAATAGCTTTGCATAAGTTCAAAACATTTCAGTGATTAATTTGTCTTCTTTTGTGTGTAAATTACTTCCTGAAGAGGATGCCTTTTTCAACTAAAATATTGTTCGAAATAAGCCAAAATTATACTTAAATTTGGCCTGTTTTTTTCCCCCCAGAAAAACTGCATTGCATTGAAAACTTATTGCTAATGCATTCTTATTTTAAAAAGAAAATAAAACAAACTCCTGACACTGCTTGAATGTATGTAAGAAGTAAAAAATAAGGGAAATTAAGGTTGGCAAGATAAAGTTAAGTTCACTGTTCACAAAACCTTTTCTTTTCTTTTCTTTCTTTTTCTTTCTTTCTTTTTCTTTTTCTTTTTTTCTTTTTTTTGCATTTTAGAACAGTTAATACTATATTTAGCAGTGACATTTAATGCTTGAATTGACAATATTTTTTCTGGCTCTGCATTTCTTCCCTGAGTAGGATAAGGAAACAGGAACACATCACTCTCATCCTCTTCAGACAATTCCCCTGAAACTTTATTTATATTGGGATAGATTCAAAATTGCTCTTAACATTTTAAGAATTGTCTTGTTCCAGTATAATTTATGAACCTAAATTTCCTTTTCTAATTTCCTTAGCTCTCTGAGAAGTCTATTCTATAACCCTTTCTTTCTCCTTGGGAATTTATTTAGTACTGACAATATAGTTTTGTTTTTTTTTATACTGATTGATAAATAAACCCCATTCAGAGACACAGCAAATGGGTGGTACTTATGCAAGAGCTCTCTTCTACACTCACAGTGTAACAGGGGCTTGGTGTTCAATTCCAGAAAGAGATTGACTGGTAAACCAATTCCCAAGGCACTAAAATAAAACATTGGAGTGACACAAAGAGAAAAAAGAGAGGAAGAGAGAAGAAAAAAGAGAGAATGAATGAATGGATGGATGAAAATGAATTAGAGGAATATCAGGCTTTTTATTTTTTTATTGTAATTATAGTTAAAATTAAATTGCTCTAAATTTTTGTTTTCATAAACCATGTCACTATACTATGTATGGTAGACATTAGAGAAATCACAAATATTCCAGCTGTCACTTCTTCCAGATACTCTTGGTTATATTGCATTGCATCCTCCCACTTGAATTTAGATGTGGCTATGTGATTTGCTATGCCAATGAAATATGAGTGGAAGAGTTGTGTGTCATTCCTAGGTAAAGATGTTAATGTTCAGTGAGTGTCTTTTCACACTCCTTTCTCTCTGCCATAACAGCTAGCAGCAGCCCACATAATGGCAATAGCAACCTGATCCCCATGATGAGATGATGATAATGACAGATAGAGCTCACAGATAAGCCAAAATAGATACTGAGTTTGAACAACAACAACAAAAAATCGTGATTCCTGTCACTATGATATTTGGAGGTCATTTGTTGCTTCAGAATAGGCTAAATTTTTCTGACAGGTATAATTAAACTTGAATGACACTAAATTGCCATTTAATATTTAATATTAAATATTTAATATTAAATGTTTTTTAATTTAATATTAAATGTTTTTACTCTAATTAATATACTTACTCTAGGTAATATAGTTTCATAAATTTCAGTTACCTTGTGGTTTCAAATTCTTGATGCAATGTTTAGTAAATTAATGAATAACTTTTATCTGCTAGGAGATAATTTAGAGTAAAGGCACAGCAAAGCTATGTTACCTTGACATATAGAATCAAATCTCTTTAAGTATGGATACATGTTTTTTTCTTTTTAATTTTCATGTTTTCTCTTCCTGAATCACTTTATTTAATTTTTGCTTTAATCATTCGAATTGTACAACAATTACTACTTAAAATTTGCCCTTTTATTGTCTCTATTTTATTTTTCAGAGAATTTTATTTGATATATTAAAACCTTTCACTATTTTTTCAATTTATTTTAATATTCAGTATTTTCTGTCACTCTCTACTGAGTTTATTTTTTGGCTACATCTTCTAGTTCTTTATTTCTCTCTTCAGCTATATATATACATGTTTTCACTATTTTATCCACCTGTTGCCCTTTATATTTTAAAAATTATATTTTATTTCTCAAACTATGTTATTTTCAAATTTGCTTAAAAACCTATCATATATATTTGGCTTGCTAATATTGTGTTTCTGGCAATTTCTATAACAAGTTTTAGCAGATAATTTTTAAAATCATATTTTTGCTTTTTCACACATGTCATTTTTACTCGATGATACTTACTATAAGGACATAGCCATGTCTTCATCTGGCAGATCCTTGTGAGACTAAACTGGTATGCATTTTGTCCAGACGGGATTTGTATCTTTTTCCACTAATCACTAGGGGAAATATTTGATATGGGATCATTTTGGCTCCCCTCAGATATCTTGTTGCAAAACAAGAATACCAGGTTCAAAAACTTGCCTAAAGCTCACTAACCAAGTATCAGTGATTGTCTTCTTAACCAATCTCTGGAACACACCCAGAAATTTGTGACTGGGTTTCTAGATCTGGCACCAACTTGATTTTTTTTTTTTAATTTTAAAGGGCATGTTCGTTAATAACTTTCCTAATTGTGATAATATCAGGAACACCTCAAAAAATGTCTTTCAGCACACCTTTGTTCTGCAGTGGGTGGTCTCTTAAAGTATTTTCCATACTCCATGTTTAGAATTAAACCCTAGAGTCTATATATTTACAAGCCCACTCCTTGGTGATTCTAGATCTTTTGGATCATATCCTCCGAGAAATACTGCTGTTAAAATGTAAAACTTTATTTCAAAATCCATTTTAAAGGTTTTAAGGATGTCAGTAACAGGTTAAAATTAAGAAGGCTTGAGCTATGGTAGTCATAGTGTGAGAGAAAGAATAAAGTAGATTTAAGATAAAAAGTATAATTGATGAGCTTTATATTGTGTGTTAGTAATAAAATAATTATATTTAATTTTTTTTTTCATTATCTTGTTGAATGGATGCTGGTTACATTACTTAAATTAGAGAAGTTAAAAATTTTGGTGATTTTATATGGGGGTTAGAGACAAACTAATTTTAACTTTGAACACTCTAAAATTAGTGTGAATCTATGGGGATATTCAGGAGGCAGTTGTACACAGATTTGGGAGTCAAGATAAAGATACGAGTTTGTTCCATACATTTTGAAGGTGTCAGCATATACATAGTATCTGAAACAATGAAAATGAACCATATGATCCAATAATTATAAAGAAAGGAGACGAGATAAGACAAAGAATCATAGGATATGCCAGTATTTAAAACTAACAGAGAAGTGGAACTAGTGAATATTGCCATAATCATATATGTCCAAGTACAAAATAAACCATTCTAGAACAATATTGGTCCAGTTTTAGGCAGTCTAGACACTATTACTTTAGTCTAGATAATGATTTACAGCAGCAATTTCTAGTCATTATCGTGTATCATAATAATTTGTGGAAAATTTTCAGAAATAAACATTCTTGGGCTTTATTTTTAGACTTTTAATCAGTAGAATTCTCACACACTACCAGATTTACAAATCACAGATTTATACTTATCCAAGGAATTTTACATGGAGTTAAAAATTAAAGGTTTTACTGGTAATTAATTAATTTTCATATATATATGTATATTACCTGGAATTATATAGTTCGTTATTTAGTTATTTTAATCTTACTTATATAGTTATTTATAACTAATTGTGCCAAGTATTTTTCACAGATTCAATTTAAACCTTCTATGCCTATAGAAAATTTCAAGAAAGACTTCTCAGACATACATTTTCTCTTTTTGTTCTGATTTAATGCTTTTGAATATTTAATGCTTTATATCGCATGGTGAAATACTGAGTATGTAGAGGGAGGTAGAGAGAGAGAGAGAGAGAGAGAGAGAGAGAGAGAGAGAGAGAGAGAAGCAGTGTTAACATATAGGAAGAGTGGATTAACATTCTTTTTGCATGTGTTTCATATTATACATCTGTTTACTCAAGGGGCATTTTTCACTCAGATATCCGCTAGGTGGCATTACAAACTGTACTGTTCATTGATTAAACACTTTATAAAATTATGTAATAAAGCACCTGTTCATAATTTCTTTCAAATAATCTGTGTAAGTTCTACTTTTATTTGCAATATTAACAATATAAGATTTTTATTAAAATTAGGTTCATCAAAAGTTTTATTGAAAATCTATAAAGTTGTTGAAATATGTATATAATAATAAAAGGCCTGGTTTGGGGACCTTCTAACGATGTTGTAGTCTTATTCTCCCAAGACACCTTCATATTCTCATAGGATTTACATTTCAAAATCCCACCTGTTTAATGGATATTGTCTGAAAAAGGAAATAAAAACAATGAAAATAGCTTAGATAGCAAAATTTTGAGAACATTTATTAATGGAAATTGGCATGGTTAGCTTGAAACTGATCTGATCCAGGAAAATAGTTTTATTCCCATTTCTACTTAAAATTGTCAGACATTCAGACTGTGTGCTTGAAACCATAAGATTAAACTTTTGAATCACCTGAGGAGTAATTTTATTCAGATATCCAATTGAAATAATCTCCTATCCCCGATAGAATTGAATTTTGGTGTAAGATTTCTGCAGAGAGATTATTTGTATAATACTCCCCTAGTCTGAAGAATGAATATATAGTTTGTTGGAAATGATTAGAAAAGGAGATAATAGAATTTGGGAAGGAGACACTAGAGGTAAAGTGGATATTAAAGCAGGACTCTATGTTGTGAAATATGACCATTTGAGAAATCATGGAGGCTGCAGAATGCCTTGTAAGTGCATTTCTGCATCTGTGAGGGAGGTGGAAATTGAGATGAGAAAAAGCACACTGAGAAAGCCAAGTCGAGTGCCAGCCATGTATGCTGGCAAAGAGTTAAATTGAAAAGAGCAGCAGCAAAATGAACTAGTGTATTGGGGAAGTGGTTTTTAAAATGCCACAGGGTATATATGAAAATGTTTTACTTAGCAATGCCAAACTACGTAAGTTATAAATGCTACCTAAATATTTCATGTCTCATATGGTCAGGAAATCTGTATTTATTGAGTAAGGAAAAGAGTAGGAGGCTGAAGTTAATCCTACGTTTAAAGCAATTGCTTTCACACAGTAAAATTAATCAACTTACTCTCAGTTTAATGTTATTCTCCAGGAACCAAGAGTAACATGAAAAGCTAAAAGAGAGTATTAGGATGTGTGAATGAGTGGTAAGTGAAAAATATTTGTTTTGCTAAGAAGTGTGATAGAAGAGAGAGATGATAGTTGAGTAAATGCGGTTAAACTTTTTTTTTTTTTTTTTTTAAAGAGTAGCATAGTCAGGAGATTCACTTAATGATATAAAATAAATGTCATGCATTTGTGTTTCTCAGTAATGGGTCAATCCATTTCAACTTAGACCAAAATGTGAATGTTACTGTTCTGGATAAAATACACTGAAAGAAAGAAAAAATAATGAAAGGCCAAAACACAAGGTGTAAAAACAATTTGAAGATCATTAAATAATCATATCCAAGAAAAACATGATACAATTATCATGTGGACAAAGAGACAAAAAATTGTTCACAAAAGAAAAATAAAGGAATGCATTTTTGCAGAGTGTATTCATTAGGATACACATTTGGTATACAAATATATATATATATATATGTGTGTGTATATATAATACACATATGCACACACACCCACATAGTAATTGCTGTAACTAATCTAAATGTCGTCAGAGTCACCAAATTTGCTCTCTCAGCTGTCTCCCTTCCTCAGCTAACTCTTTTCCTCGAGATAAAAACTTGGGATTAACCTTTAACTACTTGCTCTCACCCCACACATCTGATCTGTCTGCAATTCTTGTTCCATTTCAAATTATATTTAAAATCCAACCATGTCTTATCACTTTCTCTGCAACCAATATGGTTCTAGCATCCAATATCTCTCACGATGATTACAGCTATATTATCCAAATAATATTCTTGCTTTCATCATTGCCGCCTCTCCCAGTTAACAAGAGAGAAGCTTGAGTGAGACTGATAATGTCTCTCTGAAGCCTCCACTGGCTCCTTGTTTCACTCAGAGTGAAATCCAAAGTCATTTTAATAGCCTGAAAATAATTCAGTTCTCCCTCCTTCACGCACATGTCTCTGTCCTTTTCTCCTGACATTATGCTTCTTGTTTTGATAAAACAGACAAACATTTAGTAACATCCACCAGGAGCAACAACAGAAAAACAAACTAGAAAAGAAAAGGCATTTGTATTAGAATACAAAAATGAGTAATCTCTCCTAAAGTTCAACATATGAAAACTGACTTAAAATTTATTGTGTTCAGTCTGGCATGTAAGAAGATTAAAAGTTTCCAGTCCTTCGTAACAACAAATAAAAAGCTGAAAAACCTGAAAAATCAAGAATTGTTTTTAGATCAGAAAAGTGAGGCCACAGGGCTGCCTCCAAACCAATGTCCCTCACAACACACACACACTTTGAAGAGGCAGAACAAGCATAAGAACCAAACTCAGATGTGATAAAGATATAGGAATTATCAGACTATGAATTTAAAATAGCTATGACTAACAAGCTAAATACTCAAGCAGCAAATGTAGACAACATGCAAGAATGTATGGGTAGTATAAGCAGAAAGATGAATATTCTAAGAAAGAATCAAAAAGAAATTCTAGGGATCTAAAACAATAACAGAAATAAGGAATGCTTTGATGGGCCATTAATAGACTAAACATAGCTAAGGAAAAAATCTTTGAGCTTGAGTACATTTCAGTAGAAATGTTCAAAACTGAAAGAGAAAGAAAAAAAAAATTGAACAGAATATCCAAGAGTCATGGGACAACTACAAAAGTTATAACATATCCATAATGGGACTACCAGAGGAGGAGAAAAAGAGTAAGAACCAAAGCAATATTTGAGGCAATAATGTCTGAAAATTTCCTCAGATTAATGAAACACCAACCCATAGATCTAGGTAGCTCAGAGACGCCAAGCAGGATAAAGACAAAAAAAAAAAAAAGAGAGAGAGAGAGAGATCTAAGCATATCAGAATCGAACTGCAGAAAGTTGAAGATTTAAAAAAAAAAAATCTTAGACCAAGAGAAAAAATAATTATCTTGTTTATAGTGGAACAAAAAAGAAAAAGTAAAAAAAGCATTACATCTAACTTTTTAGAAACCATGTAAGCAAGAAAAGAGTCAAGAAAAGAGTGAAGTGAAATATTTAAAGTGCAGAGAGAAAATATAAAAAAAAAAAACTAGCCTCGAATTCTGTATCCTGTAAAATTTTCCTTCAAAACAGGAGAAATAAAAACTATCTCAGCAAGTAAAATTGAGTTACTCTGTGGTCAGTAAGCTTAGATTGCAAGAAATGTTTTTAAAAGAAGTATAGAGAAGGAAATTATATATGTCTGACTCTTGGATCTACATAAAGAAAAAAAAAACATCTGAAAAGAAATATGTGAAAGCAAAACAACAATAACAGTAACAAAAAAGAAACTTCAATTTTTCTTATTCTCAAATGTTAAAATTAATTTAACATTTAACAATTTGTTCAAAATATTAATTATGATAATGAGTTAAATTGTGTATGCTTATGTATGTACATACACTTAATGCATGCATATGTGTAAGTGAAAAAAAAAAAGCAATGACACAAAAGACAGAAAGAAGGAATTAGGATTATTTTGTTATAATGGGGTACTGGCACAACCAATGAAGTGGTATAGTGTTATTTTAAAGTGGATTTGTATTGTGAATATATTACAAGCATTGTAAATGGATACTTCAAACTCTATGGCAAACACTAGGAGAAGTATCAAAAAAGAAGTATAACTGATATGCTAAGTAAGGAGAGAAAATGAAATCATTTAAAATGTACAGTTAAAAATACAAAATGCAAGAAAAGAGTGGAAGGTAAATATAGGGACAAAAATAAAGGACAGCAATGGAAAACGGTAACAAATATTGTAGATATTAATCCAACTATATCATTTTGAATATAATGGTGTAAATGTAGCAATTAAAAGATAAAGATTATCCAAGTAAATCAAAACATACAAATATATGTTGTCTACAAGAAATGCACTTTAAGTATAAAGATACATATAGACTAAAAGTAAATAGATGAAGAAAGATATACCATGTTAATACTATCAAAATTAATCTGGAGGAGCTATTTATTTCTGACATAGCAGACTTTAGAGCAAGGAATTTATCAGGAATGAAATGGGGAATTATATCAGAATAAATGAGGTCAACTGTCCAAGAAGACATCTTATATAGGTGTCTAAAAACAGAGCACAGAAGATATGGGGCAAAAACTGGTAGACTGCAAGGAATGATTGAACCACTATTACAGTTAAAGACTTCAACACCCCTCTGTCAGAAATGGACAGAGCCAGCAGGGAGAAAATCAGAGGGAACTAGTATTTGAACTTAAGAGCATCATCAACCAACTATATAATTGACATATATAGATTACTTCATCTAGCAACAGAAAAATACACATTCTTTTCAAGCTCATGTTGGCCTATTCACTATGATAAAGCACATTCTGGGCCGTAAAATACATCTTAACAAATAAAGAATATAAGTCATACAATGTCAGCTCTCAGACCACAATGAAATTACATGAAAAATCAGTAGGGAACTGATAGCTGGTAAAACCCAAAGTAGTTGGAGATTAAACAACATAGTTTTTAATAATGCATGAGTCAAAGAAGAAAGCTCAAAAGGAATTAAAATATATTTTGAACTAAATGAAAGTAAAAATATTAGGTGCCAAAATTGTTAAATTTAGCAAAAGCTAGCTTTGAATGTATTTATTAGAAAAAAAGAAAGAATAAACTGTAATCTAAGCTTCCACCTTAGTAAATGAGGAGAAAAATAGCAAATTAAATCTAAAGTAAGCAGAAGAAAACAAATAATATGAATTAGAGAAGAAACAACTTGAATACAGGAAACTAGCAGAGAAAAATCAATAACAAAAGGCAGTTATTTGAAATGATGAATAAAATCTATAAGCCTCTAGACAGACTAGGTTAAAAAAGGATACAAATTACTAATATTGGAAATGAAAGACGGTACATTACTATAGATTACATATAATAAAGAAATTCTATGAACAACTCTCTGCCCATGTATTTGATAGACAAGATAAAATAAACCAATTCCTTGAAAGACACAATCTGCCAAATTCATGGAAGAAGAAACAGATAATCTGAATAAGCTTATATCTATTAAATATATTAAATCAATAATTATAATTTTCCATACAAAAAACAGCAGTTTCAGATGGGTTCACTGTTGAATTGTATCAAATATTTAAGAAAGAAATTTTACCAACTCTCTACATTGTCTTCCAGAAGACTGAAGCAGAGATAACATTTTCTAACTCATTCTATGTTTTCAATGTTACATTGATAACAAAACCAGACAAAAACAATATAAGAAAAAAACCCTACATAACAATTTCTCTCATATAGAAATTCAAAAATTCTCAACAAAATATTAACAAATTGAATAAAATAATGTGTAAAAAGAAAGAAACTAACATCTCGACCAAGTGGAATTCCCCAATGTGCAAGTCTTGTTGAATATTCACAAATCAATTAATGTAATTCATTGCATAAGTAGGCTTAAAAAAAAGGAAAATCACATTATTATATCAATAGAGGCAGAATAAAAGTATTTGACACCCATTCATAATAATAATAATAATAATAATAATAATAATAAAACTAGTAGTAGATGAGAACTTCTTTAACTTGATAAAGAACATTTAAGTAAAACCTACAGCTAGCATCATAGTCAGTGGTGAAAAACTAGAAGTTTTCCAGCTAACATTGTGAAGAATGCAAGAATGTCCCCTTTTGCTACTCCTTTTCAACATCATACTGACAATCTAGTATGGTATGTTCCAGTGCAATAAAACAAGACAAAGAAATAAAATGTGTACATATTGAAGGAAAAAAGAAAACTTTATTTGCAGATAACATGATTGTCTATGTAGAAAACCCAAAAGAATTAACAAAAAATTTCCTGGAATTAATAAGCAATTATAGCAAGGTTGTATGAATAAGCAATTATAGCAGGGTTGTAGAATACAAAGTTAATATACAAATGCCAAACACTTTTCTATATATGAGCAATGAAAAAAATGGAATTCAAAATTAAAAACACAATACTATTGATATTAGCACCCTCAAAAAGACATACTTACATATAAATATAACAAAATGTATACAAAATCTATATGAGGAAAACTACAAAAATCTAATGAATAAAATTAAAGTAAAACTAAATAAATGGAAAGCTAATCCATGTTCATGGGTAAGAAGACTTGATATTGTCAAAATGTCAGTTCTTTCTAAATTTATCCATAGATTCAACATATTTCCAAACAAAATCCCAACAAATTATTTTGTGGATATTAACAAACAGATTTTAAGGTTTATATAGAGAAGCAAAAGATGCAGAATAGTCAAAAATATTAAAGAAGTTAAAAATAATTAGACTGACACTATGCTACTTCAAGAATTACTAGAAAGCTACAATAATTAAGACAGTATAAAATAGACAAAATAATAGACAAATAAATCAATGGCACAGAATAGAAAGCCCATATATAGACTCACATAACGTATTCAACTCTTTTTTGACAAAGGAGCAAATACCATACAATGAACAAAGATAGTATTTTCAACAAATTGTGCTGGAATAATTGTAAATCTACATGAAAAAAAAAGTGAATCTAGACATAGACTTTACACTCTTCACAAAAAAAAATAAGTCAAAATGGGTCATCATAGACCTAAATGTAAAATATGAAACCATAAAATTTTTATATGAGAAAATCTAGGTGACGTTGGCATGATGATAAATTTTGACATCAAAATTGGTTTAAGGTTTGACACCAAAGTCATAATCTATGAAAGAAATAATTGATAATCTGGACAGTGGTAAAATTTGAAACTTATGTTCTGTGAAAGACACTGTTGAGAGAATGAGAAGACAAGCCACAGACTGGGAGACATTACTGGCAAAAGACCTATTTGATAAAAAAATTTATCCAATATATACAATATGTATTGTATTCAACCCAAAGATTTCTTAAAACTCAACAATAACAAATAACTCAATTAAAAAATGAGGAAAAGACCTGCAGAGACTCCTTATCAAAGAAAATGTAGAGATGGCAAATAAGTATATGAAAAGATATCACATATCATATGTCATTGGACAAATGCAGCTTAAAACAATAACATGATACCACTACATACCTATTGGAATAGTCCAAATTCAGAACACTGGCAACAGCAAGTGGTGGTGGTGATATGGAAAAACAGGAATTCTCTATCACTGCTGTAGAGAAACATAATGGTATAGTTACTTTGGGAGACAGTTTGTCAGTTTCTCACAAAACTAAATATACTCTTATCTAATGTCCAGCAATCATATTCAACAACGTTTACCTAAATAAGTTGAAAATTATGTACAAAGAAAACCCTACACACAATGTTTATAACATCTTGATTCATAATTGAAAAAATTGGAAGCAACCAAAATGTCCTTCTGTAGGCGAATGGTTAAATAAACTGTACATCCAGCCATAGAATGTTATTCAGCTCCAAGAAGAAATGAGCTATGATGCCGTGAAAAGATAGGAAAGAACTTCAGTTCGTATTATTAAATAAAAGAAGATAATCTGAAAAGGCTATATACTGTATGACTCTCACTATATGACATTCTGGGAAAGGCAAAACTGTGGATACTGTAAAAAGACTTGTGGTTGTTAGAGGGAGGGAGAGAAAGATGAAGAAGCAGAGAAGAGAGGATTTTTAAGGTAGTGAAACAATTTTCTATGAATAGTCTATGAATTCTCTGTGAATCTAATGGTGGATATTTATTTTTACACATTTTTAAAAACATATAGAATATATAATATCTAGAATAAAGTTTACTGTAAATTGAATTTGGTTGGTAATGATATGTCAATATAGGTTCATCAGTTGTAACACATGTACCACTCTGGTATAGGATGTTGATAGTGGGAGAAACTGTCTACATAGGGAGCACAGAATACAGGAGAATTCTCTATAATTTCTTTTCAGTTTTGCTGTGGACCTAAAAGTGTTTTAAAAAATAAAATCTATTTAAGAGAAGAATAAAATGACATAAGAAAAACCATCTCCATTAGGTTTTAAGAAGAACTCTTATAACCATTTAAAATAATTATTTTGTAATTAAAAGTTCTTTCCACCAGCATTTAAGAAACAAAAAATTAGAATCATTCACAAACACTTTCAGAGAACAGAACAATAAAGATCATTCACAATGAATATATAACACTAAGATTATTACAAAAACCTGGTAGTAATAATGTAAGAAAAATAAACTTCAATCTCATCATATTCATAACTACACATAAAATCCTAAAAGAAATCATAACAACCTAAATCCAGAAAAGCATTAAATAGGAAATACATCATGGTTCTCCTACTTTATCCAAAGGACTCAGGAATAAATGAGTGATTTCATTAGAAAACTGATTCATGAAATTCACTCTATTAATAGGCAAACAACTATATGATAGTGATAGTAAGTGAAAAAATGCATATTTAATAATGCGCATCATTTATGATTAAAAGAAAACTCTTGTCAAATGGGAAATGGTGAAGGACATTTAAATCTTTAGTCCTCTCATTAATATTGTTTGATTTGAATAAATCATCAAATCTTTTCTTAATAATTTTGTAATACGTTAGATTTTACAAGGCCCTTTAATTATATATTATATCACTTCATTTAATCCTTATAATAACATGTGGATCATACAAAGCAAAGCATTTTTGTTTGTGTAAACATTTACAGGCAAAAAAGTTGGGATACAGAGATGTTATGATGAATAAGGTGATATTGAATTTGGAATGTGGAAAAATCTTGTTTAGAATTTATATACGATGAGTCCTATTTAAGAGGCCTTTTGAGAACTCTAATCTCATCTCTGCAGAATTACAACCATAGATTTTTGTGACTAGTCAAAAATTACCTTTCTATATATGATTTAATATAAAAAGGAGAAATTACATTTTAGATTTGCATTGAGTCCAACTCCCCTTATACCCAGAGAAAGAGAACAAAGAAAGAAAATATGACGGAGTCTTTGTCCACATGTTTCATCGTCTGTAGCTTTGTACCTTTTAGATGGTGACTGTGTGAACAAAGGCTTGTGAAAAATAAAATAATGGATATTCACATTGACAAAATTGTGATGACTGATCCAAATTTTCATCTCCTTTAGGCAAGGGATGCAAATAATATAATTCAAAACATGCAGAATTTGACAGCTTCTTGGAAAAATTAAACGCCTTAGTCAAATTTAATCCCACGTAACTTGGAAAACCAGAGAGAATTTATCCACTTTGTACTTTAGTGTGCATTTTATTTACATGGACTAGAGATTAAATAAGACTACTTAGATGATTATATGTGATAGGCTAAATGTAAAGATAGTCTATAAAGTTTTTCTGGAAAAAAAAAAAAGCTTTTATATACTATTTGCTAGTCAAGAGCTTGAAAAGCATATAGAGAAATTTGTGGAAATTAATTTTATTTCATCATATATATAGATGTAATTTTTGGCTATTTGCAAAAGTCTATAGTTGTAATTCTGCAGAGATAAGATTAAAGTTCTCAGTTTGTGCACTGAAGTTTTAGTCATGCTAAAAGTATAAGGATTTTTAAATATATTTATACAAATATAATTACACATATACACACATACACACACACACACACACTCATACACACACACACACCTGAAAGTGATTAGTTCATCAATGTTGAATCATTCTATAATATAGTTAACCACTCACTTGACAAAGATACTAAGGACAAATATACATAGATATGATGAAATCCACATTTACTTATCCAACATTTTAACTTCAACCAAAAGATAAGGTTTGTTAACATATGTCAAATACACAAAATATATTTTGGTTAATATTTTATGATTTTTTATAGTTAATAATCTTTAATGGTTTATAAAATTAAACTTATTCCTCTGAAACAATGCTTTGAAAACACAAAAATATCGTTTTTTACATGCTCAGAAAAAAGCTTACGATTATTTATATCATCCTTGATTTAATAATTTATTTTCATGGCTCAATAAACATGTATTTTACATCTATCTCATTAAATTTAGCAAAAATGCTTCCTTTATCTACATGCCAAAATCATAATACTGACAACATTTCGACAGTCAATCTGTATAGAAGTGATAGCTGTGTTTCATTGTTTCATTGCTTAGCTATAGAAAAAACATAAAAACTACAAAACATTATATTTAATAAATTATTTAAGTTTAGATGTAATTATATATAATGTATATTTAGTTATAAAGATTTTAAAATTTTATCAATAAACCGTACATACATAAAAATATAAATATATAATATGAAAATGTGAAATATATCTGTGAAGAGAACTTGAGTGCAAGTATGTAATGAAGTTAAACTTATGTAACTGAAAATGAAGAATGTTCTGGAATATATATCTGAATTATACATTCAATCTTTTTTTTAACAGAATACATAATCTTTTGTTATTTATGTATATTCTATTATCCCCTTTGCCTACAAAGTTTTACATTATCTTCAGTTGTCACAGATAACATTGCCCATACTGAGACATCTGCTCTTTCTCTCCTGGTTACATTTTGTCATTCACTGACATATTCATGGTATGAGTAAGCACAAAAACATCATAAGACTTTTTTTATTTTTAATTTCCAGGCACTGTAGTAAATACTTTCTGTTTATCTTTTCATATAATCTTTACAATAACCACACAAGAGGAATATTTTTGCTATGTCCCTCTTTATAGATGAGGTAACTAAAGTCCTACAGGGGCTAGAGAACTTGCTTGAGGTGTTACGAATTTTTTATTGCATAACAAAATGTCAAGTCACAATTTCTTATAAGTGAGGATATAAAATGGCAATTCTCAGAAGTCTATTTGAGAATAATCATCAAAAATAGTGATTATAGCTGAGACTGACACCAATTAATGAAAATCCTAATTCTTACTTGCTGCTGCTAAGTTATAGATTATAAAAGAGAGAGGGAAGCTTTGACTAGATGTTAAATTATCCATAGGAAAAAGCAGGGAAAATCATATAGAATATCATCCTGCTTCCGCATAACATTTTCTTGTTTAAAAATCACAAAGATAAGTAACCACAAGGGAAATGGCTTTCATTTTCTTCCTTAGTTTTTTTTTTTTATATATATATAGTGTTTCAAAGAAAAGGAGTTGTGTTTATAAACTGATTCCTTTCTTTTTATTTGTTCCAAATTGACAATTGGATCTGTATAGTTTAGAGAATGTAAAAGCAGATAGATATGATGCCAGACTTTGCCAAAATGCAAAACCACCCAAATGGTGAAAACATCTAGTAAAAAATGCTGAATCAAAATAAAATGATGGAGGTGAAATAGAAGGACATAATTTGGTAGAACTATATATTTAGCCAAATTATATAGGTGGGCATAGTGAGAATAACATTGACTGGCCTTGGTAGTTTCTTTAATAATTCAATTTCATTTTTTATAATATTGTGATAAAATTATCTTATTTTATAAGTATAGGGAGCAAAACATTTTCAATTATGTGTTCTTAATGGACTCCTAGCAATCCCGTGTATTATGGTTCTTTGTGAATTGATAAAGTTAATTTCCCTTTAGTTAGAAAGCCAAATAACTTACATTGTTAGGTATTATGTAGGAAATAATGGCCATTAAAGCTTTTGAAAAAAAGACTGAATATAGGATTTGCCAAAATTTCTTTTTAGAGCCCTCTACATCAAATGTAGTAAATCAGTAGTTCTTATTAAAGCTATAGATTCTGGTCCCTATTCTAGATTTACTGAGCCAGGTGAAGCTTAAAGTTTTTAAGCTCCTCAGATTATTCTTACATATGTTAATAATGAAAACTCCTGACTCAAGAAATACAGTACTTTAGTGCATGTGTTTTTATAACCCTTTCTGATTTAGAATTGAGTCAGAGAAAAAAGGCTGAGGATACCACCAGCCTTAACTCAAATATTAGTTATTTTACTTGTTATTCTATTTTACATTAAACAAACATTCATTCAGTACTTACTATGCACTGATTGGAAATCTGTATTAGGCATTGCTGAGAGAATGACGACCAGAGAATGTTCTTGTTAACTTTTAAGGAAGACAAAAACTAATAGGCATGATAATAGTTATATGTAATCCCATGTGATACCTTTTTCTTAACTTAAACTTGTGTTTTAACTAACTTACATTTTTTGTCAAAAAAACATTTAGATAAACATTTTTGGCTTTTAATTAATATATGACTTTATAAGGTAATATACAGTATTGTGGATTTAATTTATTGTTATAAAAAATACATTCCTATAACAGAAAAGCTTAAAAGCATATTAAAGTGAATAAAAATGTTTTTTTCCAAGATATCAAATGTATCTATCCTGAAGTGTGCTTTTTTGTACATAATTTATTGTTTTAATTGAACAGTATGCAAATATTTAAAATATATCTGCAAAATTCTTAGCTTAACACTTTACCCAAACAGAGATGAATTTCTTCAAATAACAAATCTGTTAGCTGTTCATATTTACAAAAATAATAATTCTTTGATGTTAGCTGTCCAGATGTTCATTCCACATTTGCTGATGATTTAAAAATAAGCACAATAATTGTCTCAACCAATTGGAAAATGAGCATCTTACACTGAAACTATTAGTTACTCAGGTTAACATATTCTTTCTTTGCTTGACTGTTCCATTTATTTATTTCTAAAAAAGATCAAAGTCTTGATAATTATATTCATGTTTTAATTAATTTCTTCATCAAACATTTATTGAGTAATTGATATGTATCAGGCACTCCTGTATCTGCTATTGATTCCCTCATGTACTTTATATTCTGATAGTAGAGACAAGAAGTCAAAGATTAACAATAAATATATTATATGATATACTATAAGGTAATGCTAAGACCTTGAGGGAAAATAAAGCCAGATAAAAAGGCAGAAAATGATAGATGAGGAGTAGTCTCTTATTTTATTAATACATTAAGTGGTCAGATCATCTTAAGAAGTAATGAAAATCAGTTATGGTATTACATAGGGTAGTATATTTCTAGGCAGAAGAATTAATATTTGTGAGAGCCCTGGATACAAAATATGCTGGTATGTTTGAGTAATGTCAAAAAAAAAAAAAAAAAAAACATTGTAGATGAAATATATCAAAAGAAAGGAAGTGTTAGAAAGTGAAATTAGAGAGTAACCAAAGGCCAAATTATGTAAGGTATTGTAAGCAAATAATCAGCAGTTGCATGTTTCACTAATTATCCCAAGGTAATGAAATTCTATTGGGGAATTAAAAGTAGAGATTTCAGTATTTTTTTTTGTAGAATTTTATAGCAAATGTTATTAGAGTAGGTTGATTGATGTACCATAGAGATCAATAAAAGTAATAAATTATTTTATTCATTTATAAACAGCTCAAGATATTTCTAGGTGTATACCAAAGTGATAATAAAAGGGTATCTTCTATATAGTCACTCAGGAACTCAGGCTTATGAAGACTATGCTATCTTAAAATGTATCTTCCAAAATTACTAGAGTATTTTCATCCAGTTGGCAGAAAAAGGACCCTATAGGTATTTTTCATGAACCAGGCCTAGAACCAGCAAGCATCACTATTTTCATGGTTCAATAGCTAAAACTCATTCACTTGGCCATCATAACTAAATTGATGAAAAGTGTAGCCTATGTGTCCAAATGAGGAAAAAAAAACACATGAAGGTAGAATTTTCTGCCACATCAATACTTTAAATTTCATCTTTTCATGAACACTATTTTTTGAATATCATTGAATATTTTTCTGGATTTCAAAATTATGCTAATTTATTGAGGTATAACTCAATGCAATAAAATGTACTCATTATAAATGTATAGTGTGAAGAGTTTTGAGAAATGTATACACATCCATATAATTGCCTTCTCAAAGAACATTTCTGTTATCCCAAAAACCTCCCTTCTAGTGCATTATAGCTACTCCTTTTCATCCCCAACTGCAGACAATTATCTGGTGTCTGTATTGTAAATTAATTTAGTCATTTAGAATTTCACATAAACGGCATGCAATATTCAGTTTTTTTTAAAAATCTGGCTCCTTTCAGCATAATGTTTTTGAGATTATTCAAGTTGCTGCATGTTTGACTAATTTTTCCCTTTTTAGTACTGAATAGTACACAGACCAGTTTAGCTATTCTCCTATTAATGGACACCTGACTTTTTTATTATTATTATTATGAATTGTGCTATTATAAATCTTCATATATAAGATTTGCATAGACATTTAAAAAATTTATTAAGTAAATACTAAGGGGTGAAATAGCTGAGTAATATTATTCTTGTCAACATTTGGTACCGGCAGGTTGTTTTTTTTGCTCTTAATTTTAGCTATTATAGAGGGTGTGCAATCATATCATTGTAGTTTTAAGTGACATATCTCTGATGGCTAAAGGTATTTTATTATTTTTTTATATAAATCAATTATCTATCTTTCTATATTAGATGTTTCTTATTTTCTAATATAAGCATTCAATGCTATAAATTTCCCTCTGAGCACTGCTTTACCTACAGCACAAATTATGATATATTATTATTATGTTTTTATATTATTTTATTGCAAATATCTCATGATTTATATCATATGTTTGACCTACATTTTTACATTTTACCTGCTACATATATATAAGTGAACCCCCTTCCATGTATATACATATATATAATGAATTCTAATGAATGTCTCATTTAGCTTTGCTGTTTTCCCATGATTTTTTTTCTTTTTAAAAGGTTATATATGACCTTCTTTATTTATTTTATTATCTACTAAGGAATACCACACACATTGAGTAACAGGATGGAATAATGAAGAAAAATGAAGCTTTAAATATAGAGTAAAATGCTAAGTTCACAGGTGCCATTTCTGCCATTGTATCAGTCAGAAAAGGCAAAATAAAAATGTAAAAAACTCCAAAATATTATTTGAAGATATTTATTTCTTCATCATACTATCTCTTCAGTGCAAGTAGGCAAGTGACTGCTCCTATCAGTCAGTCAGAGACTCTGGCTAATGATGAAGCAGCCGTCATCTTAAACATCATCTTAAAGAAAGGAGAGTTCTGAGGAATGAATCTTACCTATGTCTAGAATGGTGAATACAGAAAATATTGTAAAAAGCACTAATTAATATCAAATTCATTTAATAGTTGCCACTCATTAGCAACTTTGGCAACAAAAATTTTCTTCTTATTTTACTTTTTCCCAATGTTAGAAAATATCCTCAAGAGTGGCCTTAAAAATACATAAGATACACAAGCTCACCTGTGGTTCGATCACAGGTTCCAGAGTACATCTAATTATTTAATGTTTCTATAATTGACTTTATATCTTGGGATTAAATAATTGGAGTTCTTTTCTTTAGATTTTGTAATTTTTTGGAGATGTCTCCTGAAAAAAACAATTCTTGAAATTTTTATTGATTGAAAGTGATTTTATTTTTTAACAATCAAACTTACCAAGAATAAAATATTCTATAGTCTTATAAGTTTCTTTCTTGGTATGGAGGGTGGGTTAGAAAATTAACAATCATACATAAGGCAAGAGAATGTTTAAAAATAAAACTGGAAGTAAGGAATTGTGATTTCTCTCTTTGTGTAACTTACAGATGATTACTTTCTAATCTCAAAAGTAAAGCTAAGCTATAGTTGTCAAACTAATTGCTATGATTTTGTTCATTATTCATTGATTTTGTCAAACACTGTGGCAGAACTAATCTTTAGTATTAACTATCTCCCACAGAAGTAATGAAAGAAAAAGAAGAGGACAGTATAATTTGCTATGTTTGGTCATATCTGAAATAACAAAGGGATCTGGCTATACAATGCTGCTGACATTTTTTCTAGTATCCAGCTGAACATAGTGACAATAACACAATACAGTTTATCAAATTGTTTTAGAATAAATTGATAGAAATTATCATTAAATGTTTGCATAAATATGATATTAATTGCCAAGTTAAAATAAAAATTTTATTTGCTAAATTTTTGTAATATTTCTTCACCAACTTGTGAAGAATAACAATTTTCTATTTACAAACTTGTTTTTTCCATGTGTACTGAAAGTTAAAGTAAAAGATAAACATCATTTTTATCTTTATAATGAATATTTTAATGATTGATTAGTTTTTAAAACATTAAAATAGAAGTCTTTTATATTACTAGACATAACAACAATTAAAATTGCATTTTAATTTTAGGAAAAGACAAAAAGAAAAAGGTGACTCTAAAAATAATCGTTTTACTTCACATCAAAGTACTATCTTCTCTTAGTAAAGGATTATTTTCAATTATCTAGTTAATATTGTGATTATAAATTTTGATTGTATCAAGCCATTTCCTAATTAGATTAAATCAAAGAGAATTTTTTTTCTGATTATAGCTTGTGTTAGTTACAGCTGCAAAATTGTTTTAGTGTGAGATTCTTTGCTTATCATCATTAATAAAACATTAGTAATAAAAAATATGAACAATCATGATTGTTCAGCAGTTGGAATGTATATATGAGCAATAAATGTAATTACACAAAGGTTTATTAGTTTTATAGACAATGAAATAATAAACTTGGTGTAATTTTTTCTGCAAAATTTAGTTACATAATGATTTTTAAAAAAATTAATTACTTTTTTCTCAATTTTTCCATTATTGTAATTCTCTAAATTATACATAGAAATTATAAGTTCAGGTCAACATGGAAGAGTAGATGAATGATGTGCTTGCCCCCTTTCATGACCACATCAAAATTACAACCCGAAATCTAGCTGAACAGAAGTGCTATAACTAAGGAAATACAGAAGAAGCCACATCAAGACTGGTAGGAGGGGCAGAGACACAGAATGAGCTGGTCCTACACCAGAATGTGGTGACAAAAGTTGGAAGGGATTGTTTGACTGTGTAGGTGTCCCCTGAGGATCAAGTGGTCTCAGCTCAACACTGAGCTCCCCATCATAGGGTTCCGATGCTGAGAAGAGAAGTCTCAAAAACTTCTGGCTGTGAAAACCAGTAAGATTGTGACTAAATGAGACAAATGGCTTCTGGAGTCCCAAGCATTTCTCTAAAAGTGCCCACTTGCTGACTTACCAGCTGATGGAGTCATTTGTTCTGAGCTCCAGCTAAAAAGGCATTAGAAACATATATATAGGAATTGAATTATCTGGTTTCAGGGCGAGGGCTCAAGGGACTGTTTTCTCCCAGACGGAAGTGCTGGCAGAAACTATTGTTCCTTTGTTTAGCCCTCCCCCAACCCAGGATGCACAGGCAGGGGACCACCATATCTGAGTCTCTATCAACCTGGCTGACACTGCTCAACTTGCCTCACTCAACTTGTGGTCTCAATCAAGCCACTTTCAGTGGCTTTTCCATATAAATGGCCTGTCTTGGCTCATGCTGCAGAATTTCCCCCAACCTCTCAAAAGTGCACAAACCCCAAATCAGTATATCTGGCCTCATTGTGCCCTGTATTTCTTGATAAGCAGTCCCAATTCCATCACTAGTGACAGCCAGCCTCGGTTCTTGTCTTAGCATCTCCCAGGTCCCTCCAAGCCCAGCACAAGTGGCAACCACTTGCAAATCACTTTATAGCTCATACAAAGTGGCCTCAGGTAGAGCAAAGGCAGTGACTAAATTTTGCCTTCAACAGAGTCTCTACCAAGATGCCCCAGAACCAACACACCTGGTGACCAGCTTAAGACCACACCAGATCACCACCAAACCACCTTCACCAATGACACATACAAAAGGCAGACTTGGCAGTCATCAGAGCTCTGTTAAAGCAAATTTTGCTTCATAGAATCAGTCCCTTCACAACAGCTTCTCCACTATAGTCACAGGCTTGCCCTTACAACCAATCAGCCTGAGGGTTAATCTCTCCCACTGACATATCAACAGTAACCAAGGATCAACTCCAATAGGAGAGCACACACAACCTATACAAGAAACAAATTTGAAGCACCCAGCTCAGGTGACTAGGAAGCCTATGCCACTGTGCCCCACAAGACATCTACTGTGTAAGTTCTCTCTACTAAGACAAAGAGGCATAGCAGTTCTATTTAATACATCAGAACAAATATAGGGAAGCAGTCAAAATGGGGAGACAAGGAAACATGGTCCAAATGAAGGAACAGAACTCCAGAAAAAGAACTAAACAAATTTAAAAGATAGGGTAACAGAAAACACCCAATCAGAAGAGCAAAAAAAAAAAAAAAAAAAAAAAAGAATCCAAAAGAATAAGACTAGTTTAAGGGGCCTTTGGAACAAAATCAAGTATACAAACATTTGCTCATTGGAGTACCAGAAGAGAAGAGAGAGAGCAAAAAATTGAAAACTTATTTGAAGAAATAATTACAGAAAATTTCCCTAACCTGGCAAAGAAAATAAACATACAAGCCTAGGGAATACAGAGTTCCAAACAAGATGAACCCAAAGTGGTCTACACTAATAGATATCATAATTAAAGTGCCAAAAGTTAAAGACTGAGAGATAACCTTAAAAGCAGCAAGAGAAAAGCAGTTAGTTACCTAAAAGGGAGTTCTCATAATGCTGTCAGATGATTCCTCAAAATAAACTTTTCAGGCCAAATGATTGGCACAAAATAGTCAAAGTGATGAAAAGCAAGGACCTACGACCAAGATTACTCTACCCAGCAAAAATACAATTTAGAATCAAAGAACAGATAAAGAACTTCTCAGACAAGAAAAACCTAAATGAGTTTGTGATCACAAAACCAGTAATACAAGAAATGTTAAAGGGTCTTATTTAAGAAGGGGGAAAAAAAACAAAAAACAAAAAACAAAAATGTAAAACATGAATAATAAAATAACGATAACTACATATCTATCAACGATTACTTTAAATGTAAATGGATTAAATACTCCAATCGAAAGACATTGAGTGTCTGAATTGACAAGGAAACAAAACCTTTACATATACTTCAGATAGAAAGACACACAGAGACTGAAAGTAAAGGAATAGAAAAAGGCATTTCATAAAAATAGAAACAAACAAACAACAAAAAATAGCCAGGGTAGCAGAACTTATACCAGACAAAATAAACTTTAAAACAAGGGCTATAGCAAGAGACAAAGAAGGACCCAGTAACCCCACTTCTGGGTAGTTATCCAAAAAATACCAAAACATTCAGGGGTGTGCATCCATCTGTTCATTGAAGCTTTACGTACAATAGTCAAG